>JAADWJ010000653.1:0-13916 GCA_023336165.1 Pythium monospermum | reverse complement strand
CACTCCTTAGCAAACACACAGCAAAGTTCAGTGCTTACCATCCACAACTTTCTACACTGGAAAACTTGCAGCAGCGGCGGCAGCGCAAGCGGCGCCAGCGCAACAACAAGAACAAGAACACCCATTGCAGACCGCATGGGCGGTGTGGTACGTCGCCCTGCCAGCGTTCCCTGCTGCTTCATGTATACACACATTCTATATATACATATCTACTGACCTGATTTGCTTTTGTCGCGCTGGCAGGTACGATAAGAAGCTCCCAAAGAAAATCGACGTCGAGTACGTACCATTTGAAAATGCCAGTGCTTATCCTTTCTTATCCCGGTCACTAACTTTCTTTCCGCGTACACAGTACGTACCAGTCCAACTTGCAGAAAATCGCATCGTTTGCGACGGTGGAAGACTTTTGGCGCCACTACATCCACATCAAGCGCCCTTCCCAATTGAGCCGCGATGTCAACTTGTACTTGTTCCGCGACCGCCCCAACTGTTCGCCCATGTGGGAAGCCTTCCCAAACGGCGGCTGCTGGATTCTCAAGATCAAGAAGAAAAACAACGTGCTGGGCAAAATGTGGCAAGACTTGGTCTTTGCCGCCGTCGGTGAGGCCTTTGAAGAGCTCGATGTCGTGGGCATCGCCATGGCCATCCGCTCGAAAGAAGATATGCTTTCGGTGTGGAACGCCGACAATTCGAACGAAGAAACGCGCTTCAAAGTCGGCGAAAAGCTCAAAGAAATCTTGATGCTGGACGAAAACACGCTCATCGAGTACAAATTCCACGCCAACTCGATCAAGGACATGTCGACCTTCCGCAACGCCAAGCCGTACGTGTTCTCGGCCTCGGTGGCCGCGGCGCCACCATCAGCGACCAACTAAAACGACATTAGAAGAAAGGAAGAAAAACAAAAACAGAAAAACACTTTTAGGCTCTGGAAAAACGTGTTTTTTCAAAGAGTAAAAGTGTTTTTCTAAGGGATACATACAATAAAAGCAAGGCAGCATATACACTGTACATCATGCTACTACTATTGTTGTACTGTTGTTGATATGATGTGGTGCTGTTGAGGTTTGAAAAAAGAACGAAAAAAAATCTTGTTTTTCATCATGTAAAATCTTATTTAGGTATTTTTCTTTTTACGGCAGTAACAAATTCTGATGGACCGTGAGAAATTTCAAAATCACACCATTTGTCCAGCCAAAGCCAAATTGTGGGAAATACTCGCCACCGACGCCAAGCCCACCTACTTCGGTGGCGTTGTATTTTTCAAACATGAGTCCCGTGTCCCGCCAGGCCACGAGACTTGTATGGATCCACGACTTGGCGAGCTTGCGTGCGAGCTCGTGGGCTTGCGGGATATTGGCCGCCAGTAAGCCTTCAATGATGATATCCTGCTCTGGCGGCCAGGCATTTGGTGCATCCCACTGCTGGCCGGTGAAAGTCGTGGTGGTCTGGACGCCTGCGACTTGCAATAAACCGGAATTTTCCATCGCCTCGACCACCATTTCTGTGCGCGTGACGTTCTCACTGTCAAAAGCCTTGGCCCACAACGGTGTAAAATCGGAAACTGATACAATTTGCGAATGTGTGTGGGTGCGCAGATCGTAATCTTTCCAGGAATGGTGTTTTTCACTCCATAAAACTTCTTGGATCGCTTCGAATCGTTGTTTTGCTTGGTTTTCATAAAAATTCGCACGTTTTAAATCATTTAAATGCGTGAAAAACGTCATTAAATTGCGTTCCATGCGAAATAAAATCGCATTTAAATCCACCGGCACGATACACGACGTGTACATGGACCGCATATCCAAAGGGTCCCGTAGCCAGCGGCTACTGAAATCCCATCCGCTTTCTGCCGCAGCGATCACATCATTATAATACCGCGCTTTATTTGCTTCGGTTTCCGTGGCGGCGCCATGGTCCATGTGAAGCGTCTCACCAAAAATCTCGGACGCGATGTCCACATCTTCACGATAACTTTCTGGTCGTGGGTGGTTGGCATTGGAAATGTACCGATTTAAGATATACGTCTTGTTTTCTGACGAGCCTGGGAAACTTGGTTTTTCAATCGCGATGGCATGGCCACCAGGCCCACGTTGCATCCAGAAACGGTATTCTTGCTCTAAAATAGGCACGGCCGACTTGAGGTAGGAGACATCGTACTGGATACAAGAGGCATTCTTGTGGCCATTGCGCGCCACGAGCTTGACCATCTCACTGAGCATCGGTGGCTGGGACCGGTTGAGATAGTAAATCCGTCCGCCATTGGGCACAAAGCCAAACTCGGCGACGTATTCCAGCAAATTGTTGACCACTCCACGCGCGGTTCCATGCATTTGGCTCACAAGAAGCCCCTCGACGATCCAGTACGAGTCCCAATAGTACGACTCACGGAAACGGCCACCAGGGACGATCAGCACATTCTGTGGGCGATGCAAATGCGGATCGTCCAGTGCCTTGGCATGCAAAAAAGAGCTCGCTGTATGGGCATGGATCTGCGGCATGCGACCTAAATAACGCCACAAATGGTGGAGCGACAGGCCCCATTCTTTGAGCTCGTGGTCTTGGATACTCGCGATCATTGGTGGGGTCACATGGTCTTGGAAATCAAAGGGTGTGATCGGCACAAGATCCGAGCCTGGTGGATCAAAGTGGTCGTGAAGAAAGGCACGCAATTGCGACTCATGGGAAAGGCTTTCGCCGCCGTTTTCTGTGGGAAGACTGTGACGGAAGTCGGTCATCGAAAGGCGCCGTTGCTGGAAATCCATTTGCACTTGGAAGACACTGCTGTTGGACTTTATGGGCATATCCACAAAGTGTTTGCTGTCCGGAAACACATTGGCCATTTGGATGGCGTGGAGAAGTGGCCCACGGCAGTAAATGTCCATGAGCTGGTCGGTTTGTGGGTCGATCGCAAGTTGCAGTGGCTCTAGCGAGAACTCGGGAAGCGAAGGAAGCGATTTGGAAGAGCGTGGGGTGTGGTGGTGGTGGTGGCCACTGCTGAGAAGCCCCGAGAGCCGGTTGGTGGATGATAACGCAGACGAAGAAGGAGGCCGAACGCGTGGCGTGTACGCGTCGTCGCGGACGCCTGGCTGCAATTTTGGCTCTGGGAACTGCCAGTGGACACTCATCCAGATGCACGCGCAGAAAAGCGCCATGGTGGCCACTGGCAGCACACGGCGCACGGTGAGCCACCAGAGCCATGAAGATGGCGACGACGAGGGCGCGCGCACACGTACGCCGCCGCGTGTGACCTGGCCAGAGTCGGGACCTGACTTGGGACACAAGCAGATTTCTTCTTCGTTCACGGCTTCCAGGTTGGTGGTCCTGCAGTCCACGCACGGCGTGGCCGTTGGCTTGGTCTTGGGCCAACATCGTTCTTTCTTCAGATCATCTCTATCGTGGTCAACCCACCATCCTTCCGCCGTGCACTTCTGTTCGACGGTTGCGCTCAGCGACGGCGCCATACTGGTACTTGTACTGGAACTTGTACTTGTAGCAGTATAGGTACAATCGCCGCTCTCGCGACTTGGTTCTTCACGTGGCGAGCTCGTGATGCGCCGCCTCTTGATACAAGGTTGAGATTGGTTGGACTCCCAGTCGTCCAAGGCGTTGTGGTCCTCTCGTTGTCGAATGACGGCGGTGGAGGCCGCACCGGCCGTTGCTTCTGGAAGACGACGCGCCGTGGTGGCGGCCGCTGGTCAATACAGAGGGAGGGAGAGAGAGAGGGGAGCAGGAAAATCCTTGGTGCGGAGGCCTCTTGTGCACGTATGCGTATTCGCGGGGTGTGCCTTGGTCTCTGGCCACAGCGCGACCAAAGAATGAACCCGTCGGAATATTGACCATTGCGCACAAAATGAACATTGAAGTGAGTGGAAATTCCCAAAACCATACTGACACCTCTTAACCTTAATATGATGGGTCACTATTTCCACCTTGTGACCAGCAATGTATTAAATAGAACCTTTACATATGAATAATTGACGAAATCGAAATATATTGTTGAATATGGAAAAAATGAACTCCTCCGTCACCAACCTCCTCGTCCCAGACCCAGACAAAGAAGATTTTTGGCTGGCTGGTCCTCCTCACACTTGCAAATTTCTCTGGGAAAAGAGCCAATGTTACAATAATGATAAAGGACTAGACTACAGTAGTATCAGCATTTCCATCGATTGCCACAGTTGTGGCACTGCACAAAGACCGTCATGGGTTCATCGGCACTGCGGGTCTGCTTCTGTGTGTTGCTCGTTTTCGTGGATTTGCAGCGGCCACATGTAAACAGTCCTTTGGCATCGGTGATGCCACACTGCTTGTTGATCTTGTCTTCATTTGCGTCGGCCCAGTCGAGTCGTGCGCGTTGGAAGGCATCGTCCCGCAGCTGCTTGATCTCATTGCGCTTTTCCTCAGTCGCGAGCTCTTCCGCCGACATGGCAATGAGCTGCTCGGGGCTGACAAGGTCATTCAGTAAATCTTCTCGAAGCTGCGTGTTCTTTTTCAAATTGAACGACAACTGGCGAAACTTGGCCGTGTAGTCTTTCTTGTTTTCATTTGCGAGACTCATATGGAACTGTCTTGCCATGGTGATCTCAATCGCCATCGCCACGTCGGATGCACTTCCATTTGCTTCCGACACTTCCAACGTTTCCTTGAGTTTGGCGCGCACAGTCGCGCGCGTCTTATCCAGACCTGGAGGGATCAACGGGCCACTTGCCGATGGTCTTGCCACTCTAGGAGGCGCCACCTTGAGCCCATTGGAACCGTTCGATGACGCCGGCGTCAATGGCTTCTTCACTGGCTCTGGGATCGAAGACGCAGCACTGTCGCCGGCATCGGATGACGCGACTGACGCTGTCGAGCTCTTGCGCTCCAAAGTCGCAGGCTTTGGCGACAACGCCATGGATTTCCAGGATTTCACCAACGATTTCGCGATCTCAGCGATTTTCTCGTTCTCGTGCTTGCGCAGCTTGCCCACGGTATGGCCCAGCTTGGTCTCCTTGAGCATGGCGACGGTCATGACCGTTTTTTCAAGCGACTGCAGCATATCCAGCACGGCGCCGGTGTCGGTGGTGGTGGAGGCGCCATTTGTCGCCTTCAGAAGACTCTTGTGAAGCACTTGGATGTCGTCCATGGTGGGAATATGTACCACGAGTCAATGCGTTGGAATCTGCGCTAACAAGATGGGTACGTCTTGACGAATGGTGAGGCAACTACAGGTCGAATGGCCAGCTTTCTCCACGCGGTTCCTTTGATTTTTTGCTTCTTTTTGGCTCGTGTGACCAAGTTGCAGAAAAAGAAGGGGGTTGTTGGTTGGGAGGCAATATGATGTGGACCACATTGTCCACATATCGTACTTAGCCAGAATCGTACTTAACCGGACCAACAGTCGGTGTTGGTGGTCCGGATGTGTTACAAATTGGCCCAACACCGCACATTTTTTTGGTCGCCGTCGATTTGTAACACTGTGTGTGGAATTCGTGAAGGGAGAAAGCGAGCGAGCGAGAGGTGGTTCTGGCGGTCGCTTGTTGGTGGTGTTCCGGAACGAATTCAATCGAAACGAGCGGCTCCTCATGAAGTCTGTCACGCGATTGGCGCGCAACTTGAAGCAAGGTATGAGATACTGCCCCATTCACACACACATACACACCTACAGTAGACGGAGAAGCTGTGGGCTTCTCCCTTCATCCTTTGAAGGAGCGAGGAGCTACAGGCCACGTTGTCCCCAACAAAAAAAGATTTTGCCAGTGACTGACCCCATTTCTTATTTGACACAGTGCGCGAATTCCGCACGTCTGCGGCTGTCGCGAATGCGGTACGTTTATCTCCTTATGGCGGTTGTTGCTGTTGGTAGTTGTCTCTGATATACTTACTTTCTGTATGTCCTCGTTATCCACAGGCGACCGATGGGCCTGCGATGACGCGCGTCTACGGCGGTCTCAAAGACGAAGACCGGATCTTCACCAACTTGTACGGCGAAGGCACGTGGCGCGTGGATGGCGCCATGAGCCGTGGCGACTGGCACCGCACCAAAGATTTGCTGTGCATGGGGCCCGAGTGGATCATCCAAGAGATCAAAGACTCGGGTTTGCGTGGCCGTGGTGGCGCCGGGTTCCCGTCGGGTCTCAAGTGGTCGTTCATGCCCAAGCAAACCGATGGCCGACCATCATTCTTGGTCGTGAACGCCGATGAATCCGAGCCTGGCACGTGCAAAGACCGTGAGATCATGCGCAAAGACCCGCACAAGCTCGTGGAAGGCTGCCTGATCTCGGGCTTTGCCATGCGCGCGCGTGCCGCGTACATTTACATCCGTGGCGAGTTTTTCAACGAAGCGCTGATCTTGCAAGAAGCCATCCATGAGGCCTACCAAAAAGGGTTCCTTGGCAAAAACGCCTGTGGCTCGGGCTACGACTTTGATGTCTACCTCCACCGTGGTGCTGGTGCCTACATTTGTGGCGAAGAAACGGGTCTCTTGGAAAGCCTCGAAGGACGACAGGGTAAGCCCCGTCTCAAGCCGCCATTCCCAGCCAACACCGGCCTTTACGGGTGTCCCACGACCGTGACCAACGTCGAGACGGTCTCGGTCTCGCCCACGATCTTGCGTCGTGGCGCCTCGTGGTTTTCCAGCTTGGGACGCAAGAACAACCATGGCACCAAGCTTTTCTGTATCTCGGGCCACGTCAACAACCCATGTACGGTGGAAGAAGAAATGAGCATCCCATTGCGGGAGCTCATTGAGCGCCACTGTGGCGGCGTGCGCGGCGGCTGGGATAACTTGCAGGCGTGTATCCCTGGTGGCTCGTCCGTGCCAGTCTTGGACGAAGAGCTGTGCCAAGATATCATGATGGACTTTGACGATCTCAAGCAGCGCGGTGGCTCGGGGCTTGGCACGGCCGCAGTCACGATGTTTGACAAGAGCGTCGATATGGTCGGTGCGATCCGTCGTCTGTCGCATTTTTACACCCACGAAAGCTGTGGCCAGTGTACGCCGTGCCGTGAGGGCACCGGTTGGATGGAGTCGATCTTGACCCGCATGGAGACTGGTGAAGCCGAGATGGAAGAAATCCCCATGCTGGAAGAAATCTCGCGCCAAATTGAAGGCCACACCATTTGTGCGTTGGGCGATGCCGCCGCGTGGCCCGTGCAAGGCTTGATCCGCAAGTTCAAGCACAAGATCGTGGAGCGTATTGAAGACCCGTCGTCGTTCAAGCCGGAGGACCATTTCCAAAAGGCCTGGCCAGGCGCGCCGTTTGAAAACCAAGACTGGGTCAAGCAGTTTGCGGACGGCAGCAACTACAAGGCCAGTGCATAAACGGTACAGGGTGCTACGCTACACTGCCATACGCTTTGTTGAAAACGCCAGCAGACGTTTGCAAGGAAGAGAGAATGGAAAAAAAAAGAGAAGCTGCCTTTGTGTGTTTTTTCTTCTTTTCTTTCATGAATAAAAAAAAACAAATTAAACAACCTACTTTTTGCTGATTCTTTTGGGGGTTTTGGTTTTAGTAGATCCATCGTGGTTTGTGGCGCTCGTTGTATCGAATGGACGGTGAAAAAAACTCGATAAATTGCTGGTCCAAGAGGCGCATGCGTGGGCCAGCAAAGCGGCAGTATTCGTCGATGATCGACGTGAGCGACCAGAACTGCATCTTGCGCAAGCAGCCAATCACACAGCCAGTGCGGTGCTGCACATTCAGTATCAATAAGTACACTGTGGAGAGGTGAGGGGGGGAGAGATGCGATCCAAACGTACTGTTCCTTTGGTACAGTGCACCAAAATAGGGTGATTCCGGACATCTTTGTTCATGGCGCGCACAAAAGTATCAGGTGGTAATGCGCATACAAATACCAATACAATACCAATCGACACACACGCACGCACCTAGTAGATGACGCAGCGCGTCTGCCATCGCCTCGGCATCGATGCCGATGAACGGTTCCTATTATATCCAGGTAGCCAAGATTTGACAGTCAACGACACCAGAACGACCATAGTATCCATGTTGCATTCATGCGTCTCACTTTGTTGCCATCGATGGGACACTGAAACAGCTGAATTCCGTTTTGCTGGAAGAAGGCAAGGTTCTCGTCTCGATGCTCTTGGTGGCACAAGTAGCTGGGCGTCCATGACATGACAAAGAATGAAAATCTCAACATACAACCCACTTGAACATGCATTTTTTGCAGTACGTACAGCACCGACTTGAGTCCAAGCTGTTGCAAGAACGCATGGTTCTTCTTATTTGGGAACCCGGAGCGGTAGACGCCCGAGTCCACCATGGAGAAATTGAGCGGCGGGATCAGCGTCTTCTCGTAGGTCGACATGATGGATAGGATTTGAAATGATGCGAGCTCTTCGTTTGGGTTTGGTTGTTAATTATTGAACGTATACTATTGGTCAAATATACATCCACAACGCTTGATTTTGGCCAATCCATGATCCTCGAGCCACCCTGAGATATCGAAGAACTCATGTGGGAGAAAATGAATTTCGAACATTGACGTGACAACCAAAATGGCAAACTTGCTGGTCACCAGAGCGGCGTTCACTGTAGCCGCACACAGTGGCGATGTCGCGACCGTGCAACGGTACCTTGCGCAGCCACAAGTCGTGCGCGAGATGGCAGCCTTCGAGGAGCTCATTAAAAACGGCGAGCAGCGGATCTCTCCGGCTGTGCAACTGTCGAGTTGGTTCTCTTCCCGCTACCAATGCGTTTGGTGCATTCCACCCGAGACGCGCGTGTCCACAGTCGTCCTCGAATCGCTCTATTGTCCGAGCCGAGACGACTCAAGCACAAGCGAGGCGCCTCCGCTGGTGCATACGCTGACGTATCTACTGACCCACGCTTTGCTGTCCCACGCCGCCAAGGTCGGCGATCTCGAAGGCCTCGACGTGCTACTCACTTCGTGGATCTACTGTGGTGGTGGCCACATGACTGAGCCCCAGCAGTTCGAGGCAACCACCAGAGCTTCGTGGAATGCGCGCGATACAGACACGGTGAATTTGCTGCTTGCGCATGGCGCTGCTCCCCACTCAGCGCTTGAACAAGAGGTGTGGATGCATCCACGTCCATTCCCACACACGGACACAGACACGGACATTGCGTCGCGCATCCAGTTGCTTGTTGAAAGCGGCGCATACGTCGTGGGACATGAATCGATCATCCGTGCAGCAGTGGGAAACACTGGCTGTCCGACTGCCATTGTGCGTGGTCTGCTCACGATGGGCGCGGACCCATCTCATGCACTTGTGCAAGCCGCCACGAGCGGCAACATGGCCATGATCGAGCTGTTGGTCGTGGACGCGTTGATCGATATCGATGCCTCAAGGGGTCCAAGCGGCACCGCGATGGCACAGGCTATTATCCACTGGTTGAGTGTCGATCCAAACGACCGCGGGCTGGCGTTTGAGATCGTGGAGCTCTTGCTTCGCCATGGCGGTGACGTGAATGCACGCGGCGGCGATGGCTGCGTGCCACTCAACTCCGCAGCCAGCCACATGAACGCTGTTATGCTCAAGTTGCTCTTGACCCATGGTGCAGATCCCAATCTATTTGCCACGCGAACAGCTCTTTTCACGGTTTGCCACGAGTCTATTGATGCGGACGACCTGGAATGTATCAAGTTGCTGCTGCAGCACGGCGCGGATCCAAACTTGGAGAGCCGCGCGATGGGGAATGGCGGCAAAAGACGACAGGGCGTGACGCCTCTGCATCGGCTCGTTTTCACTGGCGACCGGGACAGCTCGCTGGTGTTTGAGGCGATCAAAATGCTGGTCGCGGCTGGTGGGGACTTGGATCATCCACATCCCTTTGCCGACGGAACGACACCGCGTGAATTTCTATTGAAAGATGACGTTGGCAGACAGTGGAGCGAGCAATTGGAGCGCAAAATGAAGTGCGGTTCCCACACAACGGTGGTGGCCGATGCAGCTTAACCATTAACATCTTGATTTTTGTTTGGCGGCGGCTGCAGAAACCCAACACCAAGACTTGGTGGGCATTTGCGTCATGCCTCTGAGCCATCGCAACGATAGTTGACTAACTGTGTTGGATCGAAAAACACATTTATGGAAACTTCCGTATTGTATCTAGCGAACCGGACTGCAAGAAAAGCTTGTATATTATATATATGTGACGAAGAAGAGGCAAACACACAAGGGGCCACGCCCTCTTTGGAGTGGTGCCCGTTCTTCCCTTTCATTTTTTTTTTACGAAGACGAAGACAATGGGTTCTGGTCCTGCTTCGCCATAGAAAAGACACACAGAATTAGCGTGTTGCCCCCATTCATCATCATCTTTTTGGTTTGCCATTCATCTCATCCCACCTCGTGGAAGTCTTGGTCATCGCCAAGCGAGTAGAGCAAATCTTCGACGTCGTCCACGTTGTTCACGTATAAATGCGCGTGGCTGGGCTTCTTGCCCACGGTGCAGGTGAACACATGCTGCAAGGAGCCGTCATACGCCGACGCGGCCGCCGCTGGTGGGACCGCCATACCGCCTCCGCGACCAAACGCTGCGTGGCTGATGCCGTGGACGCTTTCTTCCGACCGCTCGGCGTAGTAGTCGTAGATGGCCTTGAACATACTCTCGTCGGTCGTGTCATCGCCAATGCAAAACAGGAAATCTGGATGGCCCATGTGGACACGCGCATCTTGGGCCAAGATCTGGCGCGCGACCACACCTTTGTTCAATCCTTCGGGTACAATTTCCAAAAGCCCCTTTTTACGGATGATATTCACAGGCAAATCGCGAAGTACATCTTCCAGATCACTTTGCAACGAATTGGCTTGGATCATGCCCCATTCGGGATCAGTGGATCGGAAATTCCACGCGATCGCTTGGTCCAAATACCGCAGTAAACTGCCGTTTGTACGCGAACAGTACACTTTGAGGATCGGATCCACGACGTCGCGCACGGGTTTCCAGTCAAACTTGAAGTGGTGGTGGTGCCAATGGCGGTCCCGTTCATTGGGCAGGCCGCTTGTCCCTTTCGAAGAAGGAGACGAAGAAGACGAAGAAGACGAAGAAGACGAAGAAGTGGAAGCCATCGCGCCACTAGCTTCTTCCACGGACTGCGCGCGGATCGCACGCGCCCATGAATACAACGCGCCGTTCTCAGCCGCGAGCCCGAGCCCGCTGATATGGCCAACCGCGTTGGTGAGATTGAATTGGCTCACACCGCTGACGACAAACACTGTATTGCGAGGATCGCGGCAAAGTAACGAAAGCGCTTGAAGCATGCGCGGCGTCGGGATCTTGCCCGTGACCGCCGTGAAGTCTTTCTTGACGTACATCGACATGTTTTCGCGCGCGATGATCGTGCCACCGTAATCCAAAAGAAACACACGCCGCTGTGAGTTCTGGTAGGCTTCCATGACCTTGGGGATCTTGAGTTGCTTGAAATCCGACTTGCCACCGATACGCACGACATGGGAGCGGCCAATCTCACTGTCCATGTACTCCATATCGGTGTACTCTTCGTCGTCTTCGACATTCTCGGTCGCTTCTTGAAGCACCGAGAGCACTTGCTTGGTCCAATTGGCCGCTGGCTGGTTGGTAATGTACGGTAAATCACGTGCACGACGGCCCATGCGTTCTTCGTCCGACATGGTCAGCGCTTGGTCCAGCGAATTCACGACTTCGGCGATATTCCACGGGTTGATACGGAGCGCGCCGTTCAACACACAGCAGCACGCAGAAAACTCGCTGACAATGACGACGCCCGCGCGCTTGGACGAATTCGGGTTCTTGGCAAACACAAACTCCAGTGGCTTCAAATTGAGCCCTTCTCGGATCGACGTGACCATGAAAATGTCACACGCCAGCCACAACGCCAGCCGCTTGTCCAGTTCCATACCGGAAGTCGATTCTTCATAGTCGATCACGTTGCCGTGCTGGTCCGTGATCCGCTTGACAAGCTCCCTGATCTCACGGCTGCTGTGCTGCTGGTCGCCATCACGCGCATTGGTCAAGTGGCATTTTTGGACCAGCACGACTTTGTCTTTCCACGATGGGCATTGGTTGAAAAACTGTTCAAACGCCAACAATTTTAACGGGATCCCGCTCAACCGTTGACACACATCCGAGCCAGCGATCAAGATTTTGCCGGCGTGTTTTTCACGAAGCTTGCGCGCCGCTTCCACGACCTCGGGCTTGGCGAGCGCGGCTCGGATCGTGTGGGTCTCAATGCCCACGTGGCTGATGGTGATCACGACGTTGCGGCCTTTGTAGTCCACGCCAAGGTTGCCACCGCGACGCGACTGGTAGGTCAACCCGAGGAACCGCTTGCAGGCATTCAAGAAATGGCGCGCGTGGTCAAACGAGTGGAAGCCAACCACATCCACACCCAGGACGCCTTCCAAAAGCTGAGGGCCATGCGAAAGTTCACGGAAAATCTCGGACGTTGGGAACGGCACGTGGAGAAAAAACACCATCGTGGGCCGGGTCGTGTTGTTTTGCTTGCAGTAATCCGCCATGTACGATGGGAACAACAGCAAGTGGTAGTCGTGGACCCACACGGTGTCGCTCTTGGTGCTCAGCATCGCGACCCGCGTGGCGAGCAGCGAGTTCACTTTCTGGTAGGCTTCCCACCACTTGCCATTGTTGCGTTCTTCTTTCCACTCGGTGACTTCGCCACGGTCCCACACAGAGGAATAGATATCCAGGATATCCACATTATGGAACATGGGCCACAGTTTGGACTTGCAGTACCCTTGGTAGTGGTCGTACGCGAGTTCACGGTCGATAAACACCGGGATACAGTCCATTTTCATCAAGATCTCGGTGATTTGCACTTTATCGTCTTCGGACAATTCTTCATCGTCGCTTCGCGCTTGGTACGTCACGCAGCCCACCCAGCGCACGTTCATCGAGTCCGCGACACTTCCTTCACTGCGAGAAATGAGACTGTCCCGGTTCCACGTGGCCGACCACGAGCCGTCGATGGGCGACTTGGTGAGCTTGACAGGCAAGTGGTAACATACCAAGAAAAACTTGCCGCTCTCGTCGGCCTTGTAGCTGGACGGCGCGTACCGCTTGTACCGGGACTGAAGTTTGTTTTGGCGGAACGATTGTTGCGATGCCAGGTGGGTCGGCGTCGATGCATTGCCACCGGCACTACTGCTGCCGTCATTGGACGACGAGTCTTCGTCGCCACCGCCGCGCGTTGTGGCATCGCCATCGTGGCTGGGTGGAAGCAGCTGCCGTTCAAAGACAACGGCACGGTCGACGCACTCGCCGTTAGCAACCAGCACCGAGCCATGGTCGTATACACCGTACTGTTCCACGACGACCATCTCGCGGCCTTCGGGCACCAGAACACGCTCACATTCCACCGGGTCCCACGAGCTGAAAACACCACCGGAAAACAGGGCGTACATGTACTGATGCGGCACACCAAGGGGCAGAATGAGTGGCTTGATAGTCGTCCAGTACGGGTAATCGTCGGGCGTCGTCACCAGCGTCATGGATTCCGCGGGATTGAACTGGCCCATGATCAGCGACGAGCCCGAACAGTGGACGCTTTCACCAAATCGGGTCTCGGCCTTGATTTTTAAGTGGACACGTGTAAACATGCCAGCGTTGACGTCACCTGTCGCAGCGTACGCACGGGAACTGGAAAGCCGGCTTTGCGATGGCGAAAAGTTGCACGTGCTTGCGCCGCTGCGCTCGTCGTCGTCCCGCTCCATGGATTCGTCTTCGACCGTCGCCGCCGTCGCCGTTGTAGTCGCACCGGTGCGTTCATCACCTGCTCCTCGGCCGCGCTTCTCTGGCGGTAAATGCATTGGGTGGAGCGGTGGACGCTTGCCATCGTTGATAGGACCGGCCGCCACGGTACTAATACTACCTGCATTGGTAGCTGTTGTTGGTGCTGCGGACACAGCGAGCGGCGCTGCAGCGGGCAAAGGAAGAGAAGGCGGGGGT
>JAADWJ010000652.1:0-13927 GCA_023336165.1 Pythium monospermum | reverse complement strand
ATCGTCGCGAAAGACAATTCCAGCTCCAGGTTCCAGTTATCCCAATGCATCATCCACAAAAAACTTGATCCTATCGACCGTGAGATTAGTCAGGCACCACCGTCCACTACCACGTCTGACGTAATTTGTAAGTTCTACCTCAGTCACTAAACGATGAGGTCGTTTCGACCAAGGAACGAAGTTCTGTGAATCCTCCGTGCGCCAGGAGACCACCCAACAACTCTGCACGGTCTATTCGATCGTTCTGTGTATAATTTGATTTTTAACAGATGACGTTACTCATTCAATCTGCGCAATGATCCTCCCTAAGGTTGTCATCGCTGATACTACTGTGTACTATGTGTTAGTCCCACTATAACTCGATCTAGTTCGTTGCGTGCATTGTGGTGGCGGCATCATGGGTCTATGGTGGCTGTATGTGGTGCTGGTGGCGGGTGCGGGCACTGGTGGATGCGATTATAGTACGGTATGGAAACGACCTTGTTTTCTTGTCCGTTTATTTGTTGCCTTATGATTGATCGATAGTCTCTGAGAATGAAGGGGTGGTTGGGACAGAAAACTGAGAGTCGAAGTCAGTCGACGTCGGTGGTGACGTCTCGACTGCTCCGACGGACACTCCCTGCCATCCCCATCAGCACATACAATTTGCCAGCATGCCGAACGAGAAGGGAGGATGACCAAGTAAGTTGAAGCAGCCGGAGAAGACTATTTCCCTCGAACTTTGCTCGTTGTTGTTGAGTGGTCGGTCAAATGTGAGTGTCAATATGGTGAAGAAAGGTATGATCCGTTGTGGTGTCGGAGATTTTTTGAATGTGGTGTGGGAGGAAGATTGACTCTTTCTTGAACTCCAGGACCTCGTTGTGGGACATCGGGAATATATCAACGGGAAGGAGCGAGTAATTCGGAGAAGCTGTGGTGGGAGCACCGTCCGATGGGATCTGCATTTGAGCGGTATGGAGGTGACGCGGGTCACCGCCAACGCTCGACCGCAAAATCGATTTTATTAATTCTTTTTGACCGAGAATATTTGTTGATGGTTGCTTCGAGTGCGGCAGTGACCATTTGACTGAAGAACTGCCCGGCAGCTACCACTGATGCGAAGCAGTCGTTGCTGCCAACAGCCAAGCCAAAAGCAGCGGCCGACAAAAAGAGCAAGGCGCTCAACCTCGTGTAAGGACTTGAACGTGCCACTTTCCAGTTTGAGCGTGTGGAGCTGTGGCCATTGGTGGAGCAAGAGGTGGAGTGTTGTATCGTCCAACGCAATTGTTTTAAGACGAAGGGGCGTGAGTTGCCGCCCATCAAGATGAAGCAAGAGCGGGAGCTTGTGGCGCGAAAGTTTTGGCTTGAGACGTGCTGTACTCGGGCCTGCGTGATGACGGCGGCGTCGATGGCATGGTATGGCCGCCCTGGTTGTCGTTGTAGTCGTGGTCGTCAGCCAGAGCGTCTCCACCAGGTCGTTGACATGGCCAGCTGATTCCCGAAAATGTCGAAGACGTGCGGTTTTTTCATGGGATCCTCATGGATGACCGCAAGATCGAACGTGCTTTTCATAATATGCTCGCGTACCGTATCGTCGGTGACTTCATCGTCAAGGACAGCGGCGATGATGGCGAAGACGCCGCTGGCAGCAAAATGTCCCATTTACTGAAGCTCATGAAAGTGGAAAATGTCGCGGTCGTGGTCACCCGATAATATGGCGGCGTCCAACTCGACCCGGACCGCTTCCGGCATATTAATATTTGTGCACGTTAAGCGGTGAGAGATGCAGGCTTCCTGAATAGTATTACTACGGCTCCATCAAATCATGGGAAAGGTAAAGGAAAACGATAAACAAGGTCGACTTTTTGTTTGATGAAAACGAAAAATTTGACAATACAACAACGCCTTTTTGTCACGCCGATTCGCACAGGGCCCATTTTCCGCCCATCACATTGATGTTGCTAAAGATATATAGCCAATCACCAGTGCTTGCCGGGTCATGATATAGCACAACAAAGTGAAACGATTGGTTTTGCTCTTGTTTTCTGTTGTCATCGCCGTGTTGGCGGCTGGCACGAAGCCCACGATGGTTGCCAAAAGAGCTGGCTCATGTGCGACCACGGCCCTCGCGGCAGTGGCGAGTGGGCAGCAGAGAGCTTGACGACTTGTTACTGGTCCGGTATGTTACCGCCAAAAATACTTCGGGGCACGCAGGCAGCGGCGACGAGTGACAAAGCTGAGAAACCCATCAAGCTGATGTTGGTTTCAATTCTTGAGAGCGCGCACGGCACAAGCACGGGCGGTCACGTCAAGAAGCTGTACATAAATGTGAATGAACGAGCGCACCACAACTGATGCGGCTTGGATGTTGCCACTATCAGTGGCCGTGCTGACACTCAAGTCAATAGCGGCCCGCTCCAAAAATGGCACACGACCCAGAGACACAAGTACACACCCATGAGCCAAAACCCATTGCGCATGCACGTGAAGAAGGCCGCCACCGGCGACCACGTGTCGAGCAGTTTCAGCACAAAGTGAACGATCGTGACCACTTCTTACACCACCGGGCAAATGCAATTCTGAATTGCAAGGCAAGTTAACTTATGGTGATAATAGGAAAGTTTGGAAATGACATTGCGGAGGCTGCATGAGCCTCGCGAGCTCCCTGGATCAGAATCCAGCGTTGTTTGCAGTAAGAGGAGGGGACGGAAGCCAAATAGACTGAGCTAAGTGTATCGGTATACCTTGAGGACGTCCCGGAAACTCTTGGATTCGAAGTAATACCCGCAGCAATATTTCCTAAAAAGCACTTTCCTCCACTTCAACTTCGATACAGCCTGGGAATCATGCCTTTTGGCGCTCTATGGTGCTCAGCCATTTGATTTTACGATCGATTCTACGAGATGGTTCGATATGGAAGATGTGAATAATTCTTGCCCAAAACGCATGATTTTATTGCCCATACTGGCATCCTCTGGGTGGCGCGCGACTGGCAAGCACTGATTTTTGGGTCCACATTCGTGAGCACAAGAAGCACAGCATTTTGCTTGCTCAGTGCATAGCACAGATTAGGACCGATTGATATGACGGTCCAAAAGATATGACAGTGAGGTTTTTTACAGGGTGGTCAAGGAGTTGGGTTTTTCTCCGCTATACAAAATTATACCCAATGAAACATGGATGATCATGCGTGTTAGAATCCTGCTGCAAGGTGCAGCCACACATTTTTTGGCGCCTCCAATACTAGCACCTGGTACAGTGTGGAGACAAGGAGCCAAGCCGATGGAAGAAGGTGTCGAGTGTGACCTGGTGGAGCGCCTTCTACGTTGGGGTGTAGGGACGACTCCACCAGCTCCACACAGAGTGAGACCTCTGGTGGTGAGGATCTAGTGGACGATTGCGTTGGCGATGATTCGGATGATGAAAGCACTTCTCCCGCTGGTGCAATAAAAAATATTGACTGTGCGACAGCATCTGATTGGCTCAAAATATTTTACCTGGTAAACAAAAAAACCTTTGCAATCTGTTTTAAGAGGGTCATATTTGGCAGTCGTGCCGAACCGATGGTACACACCGTACCAGCACCATGGTACCATGGTGCCGTCAGATGCATGATCGGAAAATACCGGTATCTACCAGTGGCACACCGGTCAGCGATGGGGATGGACCATCCCAAGGCTACCAACCCACCATCCGGGATGGTGGGTTGGTAGCTTTGAGGGTGACGAAATGCCCAGCAAAGAACAGTACCATCCTCAGTTTGGAATTGTCGATCACATGGAGCTACACTCTGGAAGTCGCCTGTACCAGGATGCACTCGCTGCAGCGAAGCTCGCCGACGAGCGACTTGAACAACGTACCAGAAACGACTACATCGGGAGCCTGCGCCGCTTTGTCCAGTTTTGCGAGCAAGAAGGATTCCCAAATCCACTTCAGCAACGATTTGTCGAGCTCCCGAGCGTCTTAGCGGCGTACATCAATCAACTCGCGAAGACAAATGAAAGTCAATGGCCAGCAGAGAAACTGCGTGCTGCGCCAGCATGGCACTTCAGCAAGCCCGAGATGCTATCTGGAGACCAACCAACCACATGACCGTTGGGTTGTTCGAACCAAGGATGACGGCAGTCAAGTTGCATACGGAAACCCTGCCAAGTCTCCGATGATTGCTCAGATTCTCGTTGGGCTCAACAAGTCGAAGAAGCGTTTACGTACTCCGACACGAGCATCCCCTATGTCGCTGCCCAAACTGACCCGCTTGATCAACTTTCTCTCCGACGACGCGCAAATGAACCGGACGATGCGACTGTGGATGTCAGCCGTCTGTTCGTTGTGCTTCTATGGCATGTGCCGCATCAACGAGGTGCTGCTGATGAAGTATGGAGATATTCAACTTGGTCTCGCGCGCGACTCCTCGCGTCCAGTCGTTGGTACTGTGACCTACGGCTGTTTCACGATTCGGGATCGCAAGACAGACCATGATCCGCACGCTAGCCGCACCTAGTCTCTCCACCATCTACCCAAGTCCGAGTACGCGGCTGAAGCGCTGACGCATCTCCAGCTCTGGTTTGATCACGCCACTAAGGCCCTGCACCACTCGTGGAGGAAAGACGAGTTCGCGTTTCCTTCGTTAACGAAGATCCCGCGCAGCTCAATAAAAAAACGACGACTTGAAGAGAGGGTGGTGTTAGTACAAGAAGCATTTGCCAAGGTGGGCATCAAGTGGCGTAGCCCAATGACGGACAACAATTTCACACAGGCGTTGAATGTCGTCGCGAGTGCAAGCGGTGTGAATGAAAGCATTCTTGGCGACAAAGTTTGGTTTACATCCCACTGCTTTCGCAGAGGTGGGGCTCAGTATCGGTTCATGTTTGCTCCTGAGCGAAGGAGGTGGTCTCTAAAACTCGTCAAGTGGTGGGCGGGATGGTCCCAGAATGAGCAGAGCGAAACTATCGTGCGCTATCTACTCGATGATGTACTCGACCGTGAAGAAGGTCAACTGGGTGATTCACTTGCTCCAGACATGATCAATCGAGTAAATGACAACTGCGCTGAAATGCTGAACGACGACTTGGCTCGCGAAAGAACCTCGCCGTTTGTGGAGCTGAAGCAGCAGCTTATCGAAGGCGTGTACGCAGCCGTCAAGGGTATGCTGAAGACAGATGGGGTGCCAAACACAACTCTGGTTTCGGAGACAGCAGCAATCGAACCAGGTCGTGAAGGCGCAGAAACAACGAGCTTAATGTCCGAGCTCCCCGACGCCGTGTCGTGGCGTGAGTACATTGTGCAGTATTGGACATCAAACCCAGATTTTCATCAGTATAGAGCCGGCGTGGATATGCTTCCGCACGAGAAAAGAAGGCACAGAAGCCGTCTGTCACGAATGCGAACGATAGCTCTGTTAGGACTCACCACAATGATGACTTGGAGCTGTTTGAAGCAGAGGCGCGATCTGCCGTTGGGGATGACCTTCCAGTCAACAGAATTCTCGGGTATATTCGCGACCAAGCCAATCGCTAATGTATAAATGGCGTGCTTGTATTTCCGTCAGTAACCCTCAATCCTACCAGTAACCCTCAATCCTACCAGTAACCATCTACCAGCAACCCTCAATCCTACCAGTAACCCTCAATCCTACCAGTTACACTTAATTCAGTTCACGTTACGGCCCTGTTACCAATCTATTTAAGCAATGCACTGAACTTGATTAAACCCTAATCCTCCTACTTCGCGTAATCTTCGTCACTGAGATGGTCGTTGTTTTTTTCGCTGCCCGAGATGCTGATGATTTCAACGCCATCACTCTCGCTTTCCTGTTGCTGGTCTTCGTAATCACCACCTTCCATGGATTCGTCATCATCGTAGATTGGACCTGGGAACGAACATAAACAACCCGGGCACGTGAAATCAGCTGACGCAAACACGTAGCGGACCCCTCGTTGTACTCGTGAAAGCACGATACGTGAGAGACGTGGTCACAACGTGGCCCATCCAACATCATGTCCCCTTCAACCCGGTTGCAGTGAGTGCATGGCTTGGGCGCTGGCTGAACATTCGTGCAGACAACCTCGTCATCGATCTCAAACGGTTTCGCGCAGACCATACAATTGGGGTCGTCACATTTTGTTTCACGGTAGTTCCTAGCGCACTGCATGTGTAGCTGGAGCGTACAGCGACCACAATCCCATGTCAAACCGTCGAGTTCATCGGCACATAAAAGACACGCCGTTCTTTCTTCGTAGGGTTGATGAGCAGGTGTGTCAACGGTATTAATAGTATCATCACCCATGATCAAGTCATCACCCATGATCAAGTCTTCAAGGATTGCGTCATCCAATGGGGCGACCTCATCGAAATAACCCATTTCGGTGTCTTCATCTGGAGTGTGTGTCGTGTTTGGAATGATCGTCCCCCCAATCAGTGACACAAACTCTGAAAAGACGTCGTCCGAAATGTTGGTATCTGGGTGAGTGTTGGTGACTTCGTGAGTGATGGTGAATTGATGAGTGATGTTCGTGGTGGTCGACTGATTCGCATCAGAGATGCCTGTCAGGTCATCATCCGTCGCGTCGTACTCAACACAATGTTGACGCTGTCGATGCTGCCGCTGTCGGGCAGCAGTTTGGTCGCGTCGGTTGACCGCAACCTCCACAGTGTGGATGACCGTCTCCACCACATCGCGACATCGACTGCTACGCTGGTGTTCTCGCATGTGGGTGGTGCTACCCGACACCCACGCACCACAGTTTTCACAGACGGCACCGCGCCGATTGAGGATGCCACGACAGGTACGCTGATGGTGGGCCAAGTTGTCAGCACGGTGGCGGAGGTTGTAGTGGCAAAGGTTACAAACGTAGTCCATCCTGAATATAACACAGCGTCAGAAATAATTTCCAATGCCACCGCTAAACACGAGAATATATACCTGTCGCACGTGCGATGTACTTCGTCGCACGGGTGCAGCTCTTGGCTTCGGAGCAAATCGGATTGTAATTGCTGTGGAAATAGGTGCCGCTCAAACCCAGGATTGAACTGGTGCGATATCATTCAAATAGAAATCTAAATGTAGAACCTATCCCTAGATTACGTGTGTCCAGGTCGTTTTTGGGTCGGTAGTTTACGCAGCTTTTGACCTGAATTATACTTACCCCTCGCGCAGGGTCAGCAAAGTCCTACTTCTTCGTGGCGGTACCTGTCTGGTCGTCGCCGTGTCTACACAAACGCATTCAAGCTCAAGATGGTCGATAAGGTGATAGGGGGAGCCCCGATCGCAGCCCTTGCAGATGCGAATGATATGAAGTGCCCATCAAGCATACACGCGTGGCTCGAGATGGAGGCGCAGCTGCGAGCTGCATGCAAAGCGAAACAAGGAAGAAAGATCTCTCTCAGTGGCCAAGGCCTTCACTCCATGTTTCAGCGGGAAGAAGAAGTTCGACAATGGATTAACCCTTAAAGACATGCGACGCGAGGATTTCGCACTCAAGGCCACTCACGTCGTCCAGTTTATGAAAGAAGAATACACCCGGTGGGCCACTGGGTATGTAACGGTGAACAAGGAATCTAGTTTTCATCGTTTGGTGCGGCGTATCGTATACTGTACCATTACCGCGGACACTGACAGTGTCACACTGGGAGATGATAACCGCACTACCCCTAATTACTATCCGCACTCCCCCCTACAGTACCATCTAAAAACCCTCTTCAGACTCAAATTTGCAAGAGTCACAAACGCGGGGGATGATCAATCTGCATGTGGGGTCTGGGGTCACACTGTTCGCAATGGATCACCCACCGGTGGTGCCAGTTGCAAAGAAAAAGGGGTGTTTGTGATCTTTTTCTGGGGGGCGCTGTGTCGCCTTTTGGGACTCAGCGCACCGTGTTATGACACTCAGTGAGATGGCCAATCGGAAGCTGCCAACGATCCACGTAGCAGTGTTTGATACGCCAGTAGTATTAAACACAGTTATCAACTTGGGTGGTTACAATACGATAGTCGAGTTGACGTTGTTCATACAAACGGCAAGTTGTTTGAGTGAGTAGCAGGATTTTTGCACTTCTGTATTTCCCCTGCCTTGGACAGCGGCGGGGAGAGCCTCGACGGGGAGAGCCTCAACGGCGAGACCCCACCACGGCCACTTGGCGTCTCGTTCAAACGCAACACAGGTCGATACTCAAGCCGCGCGTAGTCGCCACCCATGGTGCATGCTGCGCCTTTGAGATATTTCGTTTCTTGCTTTCTTGCGATGCGCGTCTAGTGCTTACTGTATTTGTATACGTTATGGCAGATGAACCAAGTGAAGAAACAAAAGGAGAGAATCAGGAGGAAGATGACCTCTTGGAGGCGTTATTTTCCTACGCGACGCACTTGCACGAGGCAACGCTCGCGATGTCTCAAGCTTTTAGTGCGATCGCAACCCAAACCGAATCGATCCCAAACAAAGTCGCGACTACGAACCAAGCGAACGGCTGCGCGACATCTGAATCGACTGATACTGTCGAGCAGCGCGCATCGGCGCTCGTGGACCGGCGCTCATGCCATTTGGAAACGACAACGATCCATGAACAGAGTGGTTTCGCTCCTAAGGTTCCCCAAAGCCGTTTGGTCCCTTTGCCGTTTCCATTTCAAATGATAACAGAGGAAAGCGATCATGAACAGAGTGGTTTTGCTCCTAGGCTCCCCATGGCCGTTTGATCGCTTCGCTTCTGGAAACTGATGATGGCCACGAGTCGTGTGGTGACGAGACGGTATCACCCGATGAAAAGCCAATCGACCCAACCAACCCCATCGAGCCAAATAACCCAACTGCCAATGAGACTCCTCCATCCAATGAAATGTTTGACTTGACTTCCGATGTTGACTTTGCTTCCGGTATTGACTGGAATTCCGTAAATTCTGAATCATCTCCGGAATTGCCTTTTTTCTGACGCTGGAAGAAGTTGCGGCAGAATCCAGAGAACCATGGTACGTCAACGAAAAACACACACGCGGGTGTCGTTCGGAGGAGAGCTGGCGTTGGCGGCGTGACCACGGTGATCACAAGACCCTCGTGGATTTGTTTCTCCAGTCGGTATTCTTCCAAAGTCCGTGCAAGGAATCTATTGGTAAAGTCCGCGTTCAAAAAACAAAATGGGAGTCTTTCCTCGAAGATCCAGGAATCTACATTCAAGAAATCGACGAAAATCGACAGAAATATATGAATACCGAGGACGGTTACAAATACAAACTGCACCACATGTGTCTCGATGAGAAGATCCCATGTGCGGCCGACGGACATTGCGTCCCATGCGGCCCAAAACGTCGTCGGTCCTGGCCAAACCGTCTCCACGCGGGCTACAGTCAACTGTCCAAGGAGTAGCAAACAATGATTTTATGTGCGCGCGACCACCCAGGCTTCTTTGCCCTGCGGACGAACAACACCACACGTCGACCCGTCGATCCTCAGAACCGACTACTGCAGATTGTGAATGAAGTTTGTGAGAAGACTCAAGGTCTTTCCGACGGTATCGATGGTATGCAAGACGACTTGGCGGATTTCGGCGAGATCGAGACAGCAATGGACGAGTTCGGTCATCAAGTCAGAAACGTAGAAGAAGACGTCGACATTCTCATACGAGACTTCCACAGTGATATCGATGCAGCCGTCGCAAAATAAGTGCCAGCCGCAGTCGCAGACGAAGTTGAAGCCGTAACAAATGCAGTCGAGACAGTTGAAGAATCGATTCGAGCGTCACGAAAGTATTCGAAAGCCAACTTCAGTCGAGTTGAACTCTCTCATCAGAACATTTTACGCGAAATTTTATTGCTGAAGGCACACCAGCAAGCTTCAGAAGAAATCCGCAAGGCCGCAGAAGAAACCCGCGAGGCCGCAGATGAAACAAATTATTCTGAATTGGTCGAAGTAAAATCGTTGATGAAGGTCTTGATCAACCGTCTCAATCGTAATGGCAAGAGAAACCATACAAGCGATGGCGAAGATGAGCATGACGCAACCGTATCATAACTTCACAATACTGAATGCATTATTTGGTTGCGCCATCATTTGTTTTGTTTGACTCTATTTTCGTTGTAGTTTTTGTTTATTAATAGCTCTCCGAATGAGCAATCTGCGCATGGATACAGAAAGGGACTGGTAACCTATTTTTGGGGTCAGATTCTGACCGGGTCAACTGATTCGACCCGGTCTATATCTGTAAATATGTTCTCGAATCGCCGCTGATCACGGCGAGGCGCTAAGCCGCGCCCGCTCCGCTGCGGTGGCTCTGAAAAGATAGACCATTCTAGTTGCGGCATGTACTCCGCGCTATGCACGCGCCCCCGACCTCCGCTTCGCTGCGGTGGGGCTGCGCTCACTATGCGCTCATTCGGCTAAACTTCATTTGTGTAAATACAGTAATATGACATGTCTATATATAAAATAAAAACGACATAACTGTAATTATTATTGGGTCGAATCTGACCCATAAAATATTCTTCGAAGTGACTATGCTTGAGTCTCAAGGTGTCCAGTGCGACCAGCACTGTATTTGATGGTAGCCGCGTCCACACCTGACTGCCAACCTTGGCATTTTTCTTGACCAGGTCGATATTGGAGCATGGCCAGCGACGACGAGCACGCAAAGACGAACATGTAGGCGCGCAGCATGTGTGCCATGTGCGAGTACGGGTTGCATCTGGTCAGCACGAACACGATCAGTGGGGCCACGAGCAGCATTTGGATGACCACGGCAGATCTAAAGTCTCTCCAGTGTATTCTGGTTGGATGCAAAAGATCCAGAGATGATGGACACGACGGCAAGTGAGGAAAGCCAAATGATCCATTCCATGGCCAAGAAAACCGTATTGCGTTGCTGCAAGAGCACCAAGTACAAGTAGTTGACTTGTTTGGTTTTGGTAACGTTGGAAAAGGCGATCACCGCGAGCAAATCGCCACTGGCGAGAGACTGGAAAATGTTGTCGCTCACGATTGAGTGGACCGTGGCGATCAGTTGCGTGGTGAGTGTGAACTGCGCGAGTGGCGACGTCGACGTCTTGGCGAACATGTCGTTGCGGTCGTCCAGCTGGAACAGCGTGGTGGCTACAGACGCCGTCGTGTCGACATAAAAGCGATGCAGCACGCGTCGCCGGACTGCGTGACAAACCGCTCGACGGTCGCGTGCTGCTTGGAGAGATCGTGGAACAGCGACGGTTGCAGCATGAACCGGTCGGCGGTGTGAACCATTTCTAGCTTGCATGCTAGCGGCGTCGCACGGCGCTCATGGAGGCTCGTGCCCAAGCGCAAGTACGTGTGGAGAGGCGCCGCAAGATCGGTGCTAATAAACGGAGAGACCATGGACCGCGCCGAGGCAAACACGCGGGGCGAAACGACGGCGAGGGACGAAACGCCGCCACCAATGGCGGCGTCGTCCGAAATGGTTTTTCGTTTCGTCAGCCCTCTCGTTCACTGCTTTCGACAGAAGAGCTGCTCGAAGGGCAGGAGGCATTTGCCACCACGATGAAAGCCCAGGGCTGATCATCGCCGAGCGTGGTGCCAAAGGAAATACCAAGATCAAAGGAAAAAAGCTCGCCTACAGGGCTACGGTGCTGCTCATGATTTCGGCTGATGGCGAAAAGCTACCACCTTTCATCATTTTCAAGGCGAAGGCTGGTGGTACCGTGGATGAGTCGTTTGGGTCCTATCCCAAAGGCGCAGCGTATGCTGTGCGAGCGAACGCATGGATGGACGCCGACGTGTGGCAAGACTCCTTTCTCGACGGCGTTTGGTCTGATCACGTGCTCTGCGAGCATCGTGGGCCTTCGCTCTCTGTGTCGACAATTCCAAGACGCACGTGTCCCCTGAATCACTGGAAGGATTTGCTTCACTCGGTACTGAAGTGGTGCCTCTTCCTGCCAACACAACCGGGATCCTCCAACCCCTGGATGTTGGCGTTATGGGCCCGTTTAAGATGCATCTGCGAACGCTGGCTCTCGCCGCTGAACTTCAATCAGTCCGAGGTCAGCCAAGAATTCCACTACGTGATCGACCTTTTCAAATGCACAAGAGGAGACCAGAAGACAAGAGAAAGGCTATAGCCAAAAAGGTCATTGAGGCTTGGAGTAGTATCAGCAACGAGACGATTAAAAAGTCTTGGATTGCGGCAAAGTTGTACATCGAGTGTAATGAATAGGATTGGTACATTTCCTGGAAATTTTGTTGATTTTCTTGACCATTTTTTTGGACTCCAATGTCACAAACTCCCATTTACCGCGGTTGAATGACCGTTTAGTGTCAATCCCCCCGATAGTGACCATAACTCGTGTGATGGCACAGTTTTCAAGTTGCTGTGCCGCTGTCTACAAGTGCTAGATCGAGTTTCTTTGCGTGATCATCGGATACACTGTAAAATGGTCTGTGTTCATAGTAATTCCAATTAAGAATTGACCCACTCCCTTTTTCGCTGGAACCACGTGAAGTCCTCCATTTCTGTGATGCTGTGGACGCGTTTCCACTTCCAGCAGTACATTTTTATTGGTACTGTACTTGTTTTTGTGTTCTCGTTGGCTCAAATATTTGTTATATCTTTGTGTCTGATCATGAGCTCTTGAGGTTTTATCCGAGCCATACATAATTTTGAAAAAACCATTGTCATATCAATCTGTCCGAATCTGTACCGTGAGGCCACCGAGTCCACGACCCGTTGGTTTGAAGTCCAAAACTTGCCCCATTCCATATCAATGATACAGCGCGAGGTGCCCTGGCTCACGGTAAACTCACGAAGCGACGAGACTTGTACACCACGATGCAAGACGCCTCGGGTCGTATGAAAACGAGGATCATTCCAGCCGGTGACGTGGTTATTATCCACAAACCATTGCAATTCACTCTTGTGACGCACGAAATGCACAACATATATACGTGCACTTTGATTCGCCACTTGGAACTGATCGTCAAGTGAAATTTACTGGACGCAGAGTTTGGTTTCGTGAACAGCACGACCACACCGGGCATAAAACAAAAAGTGCGTGATGTGATTGTGTTTATCTGTGGTGGTGTCACGTCTGAAGAAGCCATTAAAGTGGCCGAATTGAACAAAAAAAATGCGATTTCAGGCCAGCGAATCGTGCTGGGTGGCACATTTATCCATAATTCGACAACTTTTTTGCGGAGATCGCTGGTCCGTATGGGCTAAGAGGAGGCGGATCCAGTGAGGGCAATCGAAACAACGCACTTTTCAAGTGAAATTCAAACGCCGTTCTTGTTCCACGATGAGTTTGCCGTCTTGGAAGAGGAACAAAGCCTGAGACTCATGACGCCGCATAAGCAACGCGAGGCCAACAGCAAGGTAGCAACTGCGGCAGCAGCAAGGCCGGTAGCAGTGGTGCAAAACGAACAAGAACAAGAAGAGCTCTTGTCGCAAGTCACCAGTCTGCGCCGTGAAGTGGAAATGCTTCGTGACGCGAACGCGTCGATCGCTGCAAGCCAAGAAGCGTCGTTTCAGGACCAATATGAAGCCGAAAAGGCCGAGCTGGATTCCGAGATTGGGCGTCCACGCATCCACACAGCATACGTGTCCATGATGACCTCCTGCCGTCGTGGTACTCGTCTACTTCAAACGTCTAAGCTACAGGGACCGTCCTGTGTTCAATCCCCGAGCGCGTACACGTACGTACACTGGCCGTACTCGACTGCGCTCTGCAGAAATGAAAGGATAACACAAATCCTCGCCGTATCTCGGGACGACGTCACAGCACCCATATTAGCTCCACACCGGCTGTTGAGTGCCACGAGGGCCTGGTTGGATTGGTGTGTCGTAGAGTTTGTTACAAAAGCTGACAGTCAAATGAATACACATTGATGCCTGCCCACAGATGAGAGCCTCACCCTTGGACATTCAAGTCGATTGGCGTCCTGTCCGCAATTTTGTGGTAAATCGCGCTTCTTGGTCGTTGTGACGGACAGATCTCGATGGTAGT
>JAADWJ010000651.1:0-13933 GCA_023336165.1 Pythium monospermum | reverse complement strand
TCACTGCTCATATCGTCGTCGTCGTCTTCTTTGTCGCCATCGCTGTCGTCATCTTCGTTCAGGTCAAGCTCATCGTCTCCACCGTTACGGTACGGCACATCGATCGCCGAGATCAGCAGCACCTGAAGCGCGTTGGCCAGCTTCACGAGTCTGTACTGCTTCTTGTCGCTTGGCGACTTGGAGAGCTCCACGATGTCGCCCATGGCAACAGATACTGTGCTTGGGATGCGGTCACAATTATCAATCAAACGATTCACAGACATGTGTCCCGAAGTCCCCAATTATTATGAATCATAATCGGGGACTTCGGGATTTCGAAATAAGGGACAAAAAGATCGGTCTGTGGCTCATGTTTTGGTAAATGACCAATCTGTGTGTGCGTAGTTTTGTAATTCTTGAGGATTTTGTTGTTCGACTCAACGACAACAAAATGGGGAATCAGCTCAACTGTTTGGAGCAATGTCGCACGCATCAGGAGCAAGAGCAGCAGCTTCTGATACTCCAACAAGGTGGGTCGCGCAATGGTGGAAGCAGTAGCGGAGTCCTCCGCTAATACTGTGGCCTCTGTCAATGGCGATACAGCGTCCCACTCACTCATTGTGGTTGACCACGGTAGGCGGTGTCTTCAAGCGCAAAAAGTTTCTGCTGGGCATTCAGTCAGGTTCCGAGAAGATCCACATTCGTCTAAGTGGCGATGAAAACTTGTACGATGCTGGACGTGTGATGCTTGAAAGCCAGGAAGCGTAGGAAGCTGAATACGTTCTGCATGATGCGGTAGTTTGGTGTGGAAACAGCATGAAAGCGACAAAACAGCGACGAAAATTGATGTGAATACCCTCGGTGTGATCAAGATGCAAGGTACGTACGGCTTTCAAAGTACTGTATTGATTGGGTTCGGAGAGCCCATGATGATGTGGGGGAGTGTGCTCTTTAGGCACCACGAATTTCACAATCGTCTCCAAAAAGGGCGACACGCTGTTGGATCTGGACGCCGACGACGAAGAGCTGCGCAATGCATGGGTATGTTGAGCACTCACACAACCCAAGAAAAACCACGCGCAGTATCAAGTAGTGCTTTATCATTACCATGTTTGGTGCTCTTGTCTTATTCAGGTTACGAATCTGCAACTACTGTGTGAGGACGGAGAGGACACTGGACAACAAAGCAACGAGGCGGCTCAATCGGGGTCTCGGTTTCGCAAAATGGTGGAAGACCGAGCGAAAAAGCAAGCGTACTGGGCGCGGCGCACGCAAGAACTTGAAGATCGGAAGAAAGAGGCCGAAGAGCGCAAGAAACAGTTCGCTGGCGCGGGCATGAAGTACACAGCACTCGCGATGAGTAGTCGTGGCGCACCTGCGAAATCCGACGACTAACCACAACACTATAATAAAGTCAAGTGTATTCATGTCCTCTGCAATAGTATTGTGCGTGCGCGCGCTGATTCTTTCAGTTCTAGGCATTGGTCTAGAGTCAAGACTCTGCGGTTTTGTGGAGGACATTCAGTGTAGGTTCAAAATCCCTCGTTGTGTCCTTCGTGTCCCGAATTGAATTGGACAATGGAACGAATCTGGCAATCGGCAATCATCAATGATGTCTTCACGCCACCAAGAAGACCCGCGGCAACTCGCGCTCTCGCCGGAGCACATTGTACGTTACAACGTACTCTTAGTACTGTACTGGGTGCCCAACCTTTGTAGCACACCTTCTCTCGCGTTCGTGCATTCATCGGTCTCCGTTGGTATATAGCTGATCTGTCTCACAGGTTTCCACGGCGCAAGTGACGAAGACCTCGGTATGATTACTTCCGTGTTGCTGCAGTTTGTGCGCATCAAATGCGCCATGAACACGCAAGTAAGAAAATGACACAACTACTTTCTTGCTGGAGTATCATGCAGTGGTTTTTTAATTTATTTATTGCTGACGACAAAGAGGATATTAACGTTAGCACAGAATCGTGACCACAAGCTTTGATGGATCGAAAATGGACCAAGTGCTGGAGGTGAGCAGACCCACTCACAAAGATATAGACACCAGAACCTGACGCGCCCCTTTTTCCGGGTTTGTGCGGTAGCTCACGGATGACAGCAGCTCCGTCGCAGCGCATCTGAAACGTGGGATGGCTGCGACCATGGACCGCGCTCCAACGCCCGTCAATCTGTCGAATTTGAACCAAGCGGCGGCACGCTACTTTGAACAAGAGACTTCTTCAAGTGCAAATGTGAGTCGATGGAGTGCGAGAGAGAAAACAAAAACAGAGCAAGAGAGGGCGCGTGTGGTATAGGACAGCCCACTGACACTAACATGCAATTGCTCTCAAGCGGCTCTCACGCCTGCTCGTCGTCCACAGGCACTCGTTACAAGTATGTTGGGCTCTCTCTTTCTCTTTTTTTGAGCTGCTTGGGTGGCAGTGTACTGTATCTGACGTCTGATGGGACATAATCCATGTGTGTGCACGCACACACAAACAGTCAATGCTACAAGCCGTGGACATCGAGGAATCGGATTTCGCGTCTTCTTCGCTCGCTCCGTGCCACGTCGACTGTGTATTTTGGTATCGTGGCTCGCCTCTCCACTCGGCTCAGGTTTGTAATCCAAGTCGCGCTCAACAGTGGGTCCAAAGAATGTGGGTTTCTGATTCTTTTAGAATCGTTTTTTTTTTTTTCAGACCGCACTTGATCAGCTTTGTGCTTTGGAGCGACCACTACAAGCCCACCCATCGTATTTTCTCGACGTAGGGGAGTCGTGCGAGCGGCTCTTCCAGGCATTTGCAACGATGCTCGCCCACCCAGCACACCGATCACCACAGGAGGCAGTCGAGCGCTTGCTCTGTTGAAAGAATCATCGCCCTTGGTCCTGAAAAGTCGCTGAGACAGAAAATCGAGTGTAAAAGACCAACAAAAACAAAAACAAAAAAACAATTCCTTGTCGATGCAATGGAGATGGTCTCTTAAATAACAGGCAGACACAGCCAAAGACACGCGCTTGCGTGGATACTACAGTAGGGCAGAAGAAGAGCGGGCTCGCGCATCACAGCCGCTACGGACAGTCGGAAAAAAAGTCCGAGATGCCTTCCGTTTCATCGAGGTTGAAGCAGAAATCCGGATCCGTCTACAAAGTAACAACAGCCACTCGTCAGCCATAACCATACACAACAGACTCTCTCTCTCTCTCGCTAACTCACCTTTAGCGGTGCTAGCTTGAACAACCCACTGTCAGAATCGTATGACTTCTGTAGAATGCACATGGTTTTGTTTTGAGCAAATGAGGCCAGATCGACATCTCTTGATAGAGCAACGAACAACCAACTGTACCTGGTCCACGGTGGGAGCAGCTGGGCTTTGTGGTGCGGCCGATGGTGCTGCTGCTGAGAGCGAGGCGTCCGCAGAGTCTTCTCCTTCTGGCAGCTGCCGCACCAAATACACATCCACTGGTCCGTCTGTGGGTGCGGCACACACAGTTCATCCAGTTAGTGTTGAGTGGATGCATACTGATCATCACCATGATCCTTCGCGACTGCTCTACAACGCACCAGAGGATTTCAAAAAGATCTGATACCGTCGCTTCCCGCTCGGCATGCCTTCGTCTGGATCGGGCACTTCCAGCGTCGTGCCGGGAGGCGCCTTGATAGCCATCACACTCTGGTCAGTGAAACTGTCGAGACTGCGCATATCGTCATGTGTAATGTACGACAAGCTCTCAAAGCCGCCTTTGTCAAAGGCCTCCTCCTCGTACAGCCTCCGAATGCCTTGGCTCACAACCTTGATGTGTTGGTCGTACTTGCGCTCTTCCTTCATGAGTTCGGAAATGGTGAGAAGTAGGTGGTCCATGTCTTGGTGGTTTTCCGAGTTTCCGATCGCTCCACTGGCTCCTCTGTACAGTATCCCAGACCAGTACAGTGAGTGTTTCGTTGTTCGATGTGAGTTTAACGCCTACATGCAACGTACTTCCAGTGGATGTTGTTCTTGGACGTTTTCTCAATCAGTCCGATGCCCTCCAACACGTTGGTGATGTCATAAATTCGCCGTTTCTGTGAGTGAAAAGCGAAAGCAGCACCACACACACACATGCTGTCCAGTCAGTCGCCATCCCCTCCTCTACAGTCGAGTGCGATTTGCACCTAATGCGCCACATTCGCCTCCGCCAAACGAACCTGCACACCGAGAGCCACGGCAGCGCTGTTCAAGTCCAGGTCGCCCGTGGTGGAGGACTGGATCAAATCGACAAACTTCTTGGTCAGCAGTCCGAGCGAGCTGTCGTATCGGCTTGCAGGCGACGCCCGTGAGCTCCCCATTGTAGCTGAAAGACGTATAACCCAATACACATGAGGTTAAGGTTTGTGCGTTGCCCATGCGAAAAAAAGGAAATGTTTGTAGCTATTTGTTTGTCGTACGATACCTGGTGTGGAGGCATGAGCAGGTGTGTACTGCGGCGTCGCGGCTGCTGCTGTGGCGGTCGTGGGCCGCGCTGGAGACTCGGGCTCATCTGCTCTGGTCTTTGTCCGCTTTGCCTTGCGCTTGGCGTCGTCCTCCACGGCCTTCGACTTGCCCATCGCGTCTGCCTTGGCGTCGTCCGGCGGTCTGCTTGCTGTGAGTTTCCTTGAATCCGCGCTGATGCAATGTATTTTGTTTTAGAGGTTGATAGAAATATGAATTAGTGGAGGTTGTCTCGATTTCCCGACCGAGGCATCCACGTCGACAAAGCAGAAACTCTCGCGCAGGAGACAGACAGATATGGGCGGATCGCAGAGCGCAGAGAAGCGCAAGCAGTCGGAAGTGTATGAAGAAGACGAGGTTGTAGAGAACCGTACGTGCGAGTTGCTTCCTTTATGGATAACATGCGCTTTGGAAATGAATATGCCACTAAAAGACCTCAATTTATAAATTTGGTGAATCTAGCGAATCATGTCGAGCTTGGCGACCAGAATGCATTGCGAAACATCATGGACGACGCCATCGTTGAGCTCTGCGAGGACCACAAAGATTATTCGGTCCATTATGGCTGGGACAACGCCAAGATCCTGGTCATGGTGGTCGCTTCCATCATCGCCGCCGCCTCCCACTTTTTTCGAACACCAGTGATCACTGAGCGCACGCTAATCTACACATGTGTCATCGGGTAGGTAGCGAGTAGTGCGCTGTTGCGCACGCGTGTGCGTAAGGCGACCGCATATTGGGTGCTAACAACGTGCTCTTCTGATAGATTCTTTGCGATTCACGGTGTTCTGCTGGCCTACACAGTGTTTGTCGAGCGGGATGTGTTGGTGCGCATGTCCAAAAAGGTCAGAACCACACACTCAACTCAAGAGCGACTGCCGCTCTTTGCCAGAGCTGCACTCACTTGCTCAATGTGTCGATTTGCTGTCGTTGTAGGCCGAACCGAGCTCAACCGTGGTGATCAAGACAAGTCTGCCGTTCACTGAATCCAGCTACACTCTGGAGATTCAATCGGAAGCAAAGCCGAGCCACACGGTGAAGCAAGAGTTATACGTGGGCAAGTTCTTTGACGCAGAAGGGTATTTTGACAAGGAAAAGTTTGTCAAGCAGCTCGAGACACTGTTGGCTCGTTTCGAGAAGCAGAAGGCGCAATAGTTTTGTTGTCGAAATCGATGTGCAACGTTTTAAAAGTGAATCAAGCGCATTCAATTATATGCTGTCACTGTCTGGGTTCTTGTACGTGACCATGGTGTCGACTTTGTGAATCTGTTTACAAAAAAAGACGGATTAGAATACGCCAAACGACCAAATAGAGTTACAGAATATGCAGCATCACCAACACGGCAGTCAAGTACCTTTGTAGAGAAGGATCGCAGACGGACTTGGGTCGGATCCTGGATGAACCGCGGGTCGGATTCTTCCCACAAAGCAGGCACTTCTGAGTTCTTGTCGGTGTACACGAGTAGATCAAACGTGCATTGTTCTTCCAGAAGTGGCAAGAAGGATACGCTCGCTGTGATCTGACGGATGATCGCTTGGATCTCGGACATGATTTCCTTGACTGGTTTCGTCGGAGCTGGTCTGCGATTATCCAAACGACTATCAGGATACAAGTACATTCTTGATCAATTTTTTAAGCGCTTCAAGAAACGTACTGGCCGCTCGGTGGCTGCTCTGCGTGGACTTCAAATGCCCACCGCTCGAGCACCTCTTTGGTCTCGAGACCCGTGATCACGATGACCAACTTTTGAACCTCGCCCTTCATCAACCAGTCTTCACAATACAACACAACATCCGTTAGATTTTCGTTAAAGGGTTGTCAGTCTGGGTGGGGTGATGTGCGTTGTACCAGCAAGTTGCTCGAGGAATTTTGCCAAGAACGCGCTCAGTTTCTCGTCATCGGTCACCAGCATGTTGAGCCCGTACTTCTGTTCCTGCTTGAAACTCTCGGCAGGGTAAATACCACGCTGGTACAAAATGCTACATATCCCAACGTAAATGATTGAGAATCGACCGAGAGCGCTTCCACGGTATGCGTGTCTACTGTACCTGTTGATGCCATAGGAGAAGAACTCGGTGACGATGTCAACCGAACCTTTGATCGTGATGACATTCTCTGTTTGCTGCGAAGTCGCCTATCAAACGCCGAGGAGTTAGTCCCACTTTTCGCCATGTATCTCAAGAAGAGGGGTGCGCGGTGGGTCCCACAAAAGAGTCGAGCAGCGACGCTCGGATGCGGTAGCATTACGCACCATTTTGGTCACCTGTTCGTTGATGGTCTGAAATTCCAAATTTCCAAACGCGCGCGTGCTTTCCCCTCTCTAAACCGATACGCGTTGCCTTTGCGGGGAACATCACTCTTCACTTCAAGATTGACCGAGAAACCAAGTGACGAGGACGACACCAACAGGAAACATGATCGACGGAGAGGAAGCTGCTGGGCGTGGAACGCCAGGCGACCGAAACTCACAGGTGCGTATGCATGTGGTGATACAATCCTTTGTGAAAGAGTGGCACCTCTCATGGCTGGATCGTGGTGGTTAGGACGCCACGTCGAGCAACATCGATGAAGCTGAAGGCGAAGTGGTGTACATGGCGTTGCTGTATGACCAAGGTCAACTGGGTGTGGCAGTCTATGATGCAACCAACGCACGGTTGCGAACGCTTCAACTCGCTGTCGGCTCTCAGTCTGAACTTGTTGAGGTGGGAGAAGATGGGCTTCAAAGGATTGAGGGGAATGCTGGTGGCTGACGATGTTCATTTGGGCCCAGGTTGTCGAGCGCCTCCACACGCAGTTCGATGTGCATCGTGTGGTAGTGTCTGCAAGGAACGCGAGTACACATGGGATTTTGCAGATGCTCAAGAATCTCAATGCGAAACTCGACCGAGACACCGCAGTGACGATCCGAAAGGTAGGCATCGTGTTTTGTCCTCTGTCCGAAAATGGCCACCCGTTGTGTAACACGGGTTCTTTGCTACTTCTTCTGTAGCACGCAGGTACTTGAAGTTCATTACGTCTTCGCAATACAGCGAAGCGCTGTGTAACAAGCTTGAGCTGTTGGTTTCAGAATTTACGTATGTCCGCGCATGCCAATCCATCGAACACGTTCGCATCGGCGAGATGTGGTGGGATAACACGACACTGAACCACGAAATGACGAGGTGAGTAAAGACAATTTGGATGGCGTGTTGATGCTAGTCGTCAGTGAGGTCCTTGGCTGACTTCAACAACCACAGACGCGAAATCTACAAGTTCCTCGGCAGCTACTTTGATTTTGAAAGCAAAGCTCTCATCCGAGCAAGCGGCGGTTCGTTGTTTATTCATGTGTTCGCATGACAAGAAGAGGCACCTCATGTTTACGTTTGCGATATCCATAGCGCTGCTTGCGTATTTGGCATCTGAAAAGGTACACAGCCGAACAAAATACGTTGCACTGGTGTGATGGGATGGAACAAACCAGCGATCTCACTGGCCATGCGACAGATTGGGAATCAGCTCGAAAGGAGCACTGCTGTCTGCCTCTCTGTCGTCGAGCGCGCTACGTTGGAGGGGATCATGCATGTCGACAACGGAACATTCCAGTCGCTGCAGATATTCAGTCGTGTAAGGTGAATTGACCATGTGCAACGATGAACGATTCGGATCTCACACATTTTCTCTTTATTTGCAAAGGAATCTCACCCATCCCTGGTCAAGGTCGGTCAACTCAACCTGTTGTGGATGGTGGATACAATGGAGTCCATAACGCGTATCTGTATAGGGAAGTGGTCGTGCGAAAGAAGGTTTCAGGTGTGTGCTTGCAACTTTGTTCGCATCTCCAACTCTGAAAATGCTAATATACCCGGACCGCGAGAAGTTTATTTGGCTTGCTGAATCGAACCGTAACAAAAGCTGGTTCAACGTTGCTGCGGCAGTGGATGCTGGCTCCGCTAGTTGGCGTTGAAGAGATCAACAAGCGACTTGATGCGGTAGGATTTCTGACAAGTGCAGACAATGAAGATCTCTTGCAAGCGATGGTGAGTGTTTAGGGACTCGTTGATGAGAAGGACCAAAAGCCTAACGAATTGTGTTTTGCAGAGAGCAAAGCTTCGACGCTTTGGCGATGTATCAAGAATTTTCTCCAGAATCCGAGCTCGATGCGCTTCCGCTCTTGAATGGAGCAAGCTGAATGACTCCATCTCTAGCTTCATGGTGATCCAGTAAGTACGGGTCGTTGCCAAACGGAGAACTGGGCGGATCTGATCGTGGCACTCCTTTGATCAGAGGACTTCTGCAGAAAGTATGCGCGGAACGGCCTGATGTCAGCTTGCCTGTTCTCATTGCTGGTGCCGTCGGAGAAAGCTCAATGATCCATCTGAGCAACCTGTTGGGGAACATAATTGATTTCGAAGAAAGTCTGCAAGAAGAAAGCATCGTGATACGAACAGGGGTATCGGATGTATTGGACGCTGCTCGATCCAAGTACGAAGACCTCGACAATGTAAGTGATCAGCCGTTTGGTAGTTGACGCAAGGATCCTACTGACGCTGTGTTCACCAGGTGTTGACTGAAGTCGCGTATCAAATTCAAGAAGCCCACTCCAGCCTCTCCTCGATTACCGTCCAGTATATTCCTCAAGTTGGCTACGTCATCTGCTGCAATGCACCGACGACATTGTCAGACTTCGTGTTCCAGTTTCAAGAAGATGACGCGACGTTCTACTACAAAGTGCGCCAGCCCTTTACGAACCCATTCCGCTTGATGTTTTTGCTGATTTTGAACATGTACACTGGTGCAGGATGCCTGTTGCCGAGACTTGGATGCGTCTGTCGGCGATGTTTTTGGTACACACCTCTCGCTTGTGGACGAATGGATGGATGGGACGGTGTCGCTGATGATTTGATTTATTGGGGTGTGCAGGTTTCATTCTCGATCTGCAAAGAGGTGAGCCTGCTTGCTTTGAAGGTCGCGATTGAATACACTCGACTCACAACAGTTAGAGCTGCTGGAGGAGCTGACGGTGGCGGCAATGCAATACGAGCATTGCATTTTTGGTACGCATTCTGCTCATTCACGTTTGCCGTGCACGCTGCGCCTCATCATATGCTTTCTTTGTAGATATGATCACGGTTGTGGCCCGGCTGGACGGTCTGGCGTCTCTGGCTGATGTAGCACGCAACTTCAACTACAGCAGGTGCGCAGCAAGTCGCCCGCGTTTGTTCAACGTACGCTAACCTTTGAAGTCGTCAGGCCGATCATTTCCGATAGAAATGAGTTTATTGTGCAGCACGCTCGCCATCCGTTGCAAGAACTCATCGTTGATCACTTTATCCCGAACGATATCACTCTGGATACGAGCAAGACCACCATGCTGATCACGGGTCAAAATGGTTCAGGTTCGTGAGTGACAAGATGTCCACGAGGCTTGGGATATCCATCCTCACCATGAAAAATGAAATCGAATAGGCAAGTCCGTGTACTTGAAGATGACGGGTCTCCTCCAGTTTATGGCCCAAATTGGCTCGTTCGTCCCAGCAGAGAAAGGTACTTGCTACCCGCTCGATTTCGTATCTCTTGAGAAACGTTGGCTAACATCGATTGTAGCGACAATTGGGACAGTCAGCAAGATTTTGACACGGATTCACAGGTGGGTGCTCTCTGTGCAGTGTTAATGCCCCAGCGATGGCCAAGTCAACTCAAAACCCATCTCCATCTCAGCATGGAAACAGCATCGGTCTCGCAGAGCTCGTTTACAATTGATTGCAATCAGGTACGAAGTGGTTGGTTGGTTTCGCGATGGTGGCACACATGGCCACAGACTGATTGAATTTTGTTTCTTTCAGATATCTTGGATGCTAAAGGAGAAGAATTCCCGAGCACTTTTCTTGATCGACGAATTCGGAAAGGGCACTGCTGAAGCTGATGGAACCGCGTTGCTGGTGCGTTGGTTGGTGACCATTGCATCTCCAACATTCGGCTGCTCATTGATTATGACCGCAGGCGGCGACGATCAAACATTTCACGCGTCAAAGAACGAATCCAGCCCATCCTCGCGTTGTTATCACTACACATCTATTGGTATGTCTCTGCGTGCAATAATATAGGGCTGCATGGTGTTCATTTGTGAATGGCGTTTGCTTTCATAGGATGTGTTCAGGAAGAATCTCCTTTCGACAAATTCTCCCGGAACACAAACGTCGGAACCTTCAACGGACACAGATCTGGGCGACGAAAGCTCCGCTGTCGTTTGCGCGATGATGGCTTCTGCAGAGTCCTCCGATCGCTCCGAGCCAGTACCAATGTTCTCTCCTCTGCACGAATTGCGCCAAGGAGTAACACTTTCAAGCAACGCTCTCGGTTGCGCTGTGACGTGTGGTAAGATGATACTCTCACGGAGTGCTCAGGTTTGCGAGGGAGAGCTAAAACCGTTGTATGTCGCAGGTATACCATCGGAGATCGTCAAGCGTGCTTCCGAGATCATCGCACTGCGCAAAAGCGGACAACGCATCACCTCGCGTGTGAATGTGGCTTCTGGGGGCCCAAGTTGGGAAGATGCATTGCTCGCCCACTTTGTGTCCGTCGACAACTGGTCCCAGACCCCGGACGAATCGTTGTCTACTTTCCGAGCGATGATCCGCATGGATGGACTTGTGGCCAATTCAACGCGAAGCGTTTGACAAGATATACCTTTTTTTTTCATTTTCTCTGGCGAAAGTGGCGTGCTATTCTACTTATACATCTTTTTTTTTGACAAGCCGTATTTTTTTCTTTACTGGTTCAAATATCTCATACTTCTTCGTCTTGACCAACCGAAACGGGGATATCCATGTTCAACAACTCGTTAAGCAGCCCGCAATCGTTATCTGCAAGAAGGTCATCGCCGACATCTGGTTCTGGCGTGGTCAAATCCACGGTGGTCGCGATCGAGTCGTCGCTCCAACTGGTGGTTTCCGCAAAGCTCGAATCCTCTGGCGACTCGGTGGCCCACCACGGTGATGGAGTTGCATCACCACTCAGCATCCTGATCTCAGGAGACCAACGATTTGTCGCTTCACTGCGAATTTCGTATTCGTCCATGATCGTCGGCGTCGTATCATTGTAGAGCTCATTCTGAATCTCTTGACGAATTCGCTCCAGGTATTTCGGATCTGGTCCGTATGTTGGCAGTCCGCCGTAGGCAAGTTCAATCTCCTAAATACAAAGATGCACGTGCAACACATGAGATTTTGGAATAAGAAGTTGACCAGGGAATCGTATGTCGAACGTACCGGTGCGTCGTCATGAACGCGCGCAGCACGTTTGGGCGTCGCTGCCAAGGAAGCGGCACTTGCGCTTTTCGACGTGGAAAGTGGAGTCGTTGGGTTGAGATTCGCTTTGAGTTTTCCTTCGCCCGTGCGCTTGCCCCCAAGGCCCGCGCCTGTCTTTTTCTTGTCCGTAGGCGTGCGGTGCTGGTTCGAGATATCACCAAGCGCGCGTCTGACAGGCGCAACAAGTCCGTATCCGTCAGACTACTGTATTACAGGCGTCTGCGCACCCCCATCAAGTCAAGACCACAATCGCACCTTGGTTTCTTCGACGTGCTGCTGCTTTTCGCCTTGCCGCTCACCTTCACGGACTTTGGCGTCGAGTACGGGAGGAGTTTGTCCCCTGGCGTGCGGGATTTGCCTGGTAGTTCTGGACGCGTTCATACAACACTATGAGTCCGATCCCCAGGCGAACTGCATACGCGCGGAGCACAGGCTACTTACCGCTGCTGTATGTCAGCTTGCCACGGCTGATGTTTGCTTCCACATTCTCCTTGTGCTCATGCAGCCCGCCGCGCAACGCCTCCATGATGGTCGTTCGTCGCAAATGGGGCAAAGAAAGCGGCTTGGTGCTTTTGCTTTCTCAAACTTTCAAATTTCCAAACGCAATTCGCACGGTCATCGGCCAATCACAAAGCGGCCCAACGCATGTACTGATATAGCGACCTGTCATAATTAGGCTAGTTACTGTCTACAAATTACCTAGCCTAATTAATACATAGCCTTCTCGAAACGCTTGAGCAGTGCTCATTGCCAATTATGGCAATGTGCTCATCAGAATGAGAATGACCTCTTTCAAACTCAAATTCGCCATGGCAACACAAGCCCCTTGTCGTCACCATGGACCATGACCATCTCACACCGATGGCGCGTTCTTCGGCTTCCTCCTATGGCGGCACTCAGTGCTCAGAGGAATAGCAACAGCAACAAAGATCACCAAAAGATGGCCGCTAGCAGAAGGTGGCTCCAGCATTTCGTCGCTGGACCACGTGGTGGTGGTGTCGTTTTCCCACACTTATAGCGTGTCGTTTTCCATGGTGCAACGAGTTGTCCATCAGTATGCGTGCCAGATCGTCGAGATCAGTTTGCAAATCGTTGGCGGATGATGAGCTTGTCGTCGGCGTAGCGCGCGCCACCGCCGATCACCATGGTCAGCGCGTCGTCACAGACGTCGCTTCCCAAGACGTTCTCGATCGTGCTGCCGTGGCAGTAGCAGTGGACGCCTTCCATTTTTTCTTGTGGATGATCACGTTCTTGAGCGTCGCGCCGGCTTTCAAGATGAACATGGCCTGTCAGAAACAGTGACATGTTTCTGCAAATTGCTGTTATTTTCCCCAGAGTAGTGCTCGTTCCGTCGAAAAAAAGGATCAGGATGGTGGATGCCCAACAAAACGGGTTCCAGAGTATTTTTGTCCCGTTGCTCGCAATATGAAGAAGCGATCAAGATGGATGTATTGGATCAACTCTGGCTATTGGGACGGAGGGCGTTTATTTAGAGAGCCTTTAACATGCGAATCACGTTAAAGTTCAAAGTCGAGCGGTGTTCAGCGTTTCGGCGTGCCGCCTATCGGACAGAAGCAGCATGAGTTGAACCAGAAACGCGCGTTAGTGGGAAAAGAAATACAACTAAAAGTCAACGAGGACTGCATCATATGCATAGGCAATACGAGCAATCCGTTGCAAAGGCAAAAACAGCAGAAATATAATTGCTGCGTACCTTCGACGTCATGATTCGTTCAAGGTGCTTCGACTCGCGCTTGCACTGGTTTTCGTCAAAGTCAACGCGCTCGAGCGCGTTCATGAACGCGAGAAACTCCGTCTGGCCTTCAACGTTGTCGCGCACTGTGCGCAGCGTCATGCGCTTGATGTGTTCCACGGACAACGCTCTGCCGATCTTCATGGTTGCTGAGGAGACGAGGTGTGGTGGTGGTGCTTCAGTGTTGTTGACCGATGAGCGAGTGGCGGCAGCATGGTGTTGTCCCTTGTTTAACCTACATCCCTTGTCAGAATAAAATTCGGGACTTTGGTCACTATTACGGGGTGACCATGGGCGACATTGTGGCAAGCAGCACAGGCTGGCCAACGCGCTTCAGGTGCTGCTGATCTCGGCGATCGATGTGCCGTACCGTAACGGTGGAGACGATGAGCTTGACCTGAACGAAGATGACGACAGCGATGGCGACAAAGAAGACGACGACGACGATATGAGCAGTGA
>JAADWJ010000650.1:0-13976 GCA_023336165.1 Pythium monospermum | reverse complement strand
TCCTACAGGGCAAGCGCGCCATCATCCGCGACTGCTGTTACATTGAAGACAACACGGTCATCCCTCCAGACTCGGTCATTCCTCCGTTTTCCCGCATTGGTGGCGTACCAGGTACATACTAATATTACTGCTCTGAAGCATCAGTATTTAGTGACACTGATTCCTGTCGCCTGGCATTCATAGGCAAATTGCTGGAGGATATGCCCGAGTCAACCCCTGAACAGTGTGCCTCCCAGATCAGTCGGTATTTTGAAAACTTTACCCCAAAAGAAAAAGGATCCGTCGCCGCCTGAGCGTACAGCAGAACCGAGCGAGCGAGAGAGAGAGCCATCGTCGTTACATTCTCTATGGAACATTCTATGAGTGATATATATATTTTTGAAGTTTCTCACAGCCATTTCTTGGTACTATTGAGAAGATGAGAGCGGCGGTCTGGGCTGGACGGGTGGTAGAACGCCGGTCCAGGCACATGGGGCTTGATGACTCCGCCAAACTCCCCACCGCGAGATGTGGATGACTTGAACGCGCTGGCGGCGCCCATCTTGTGGACGATCGTGCCCGAGTCTGTGAGTGGCAGGGCGACGTTGTACGAGCCAGGCCCGATCTCTGCGTCGGCGCTCGGTTTCATTGGCTGGCGGCCAAACCGGTCGCTGTTGCCTTTGTGGAAAACGGCGCTTGTGTGGGCCCTCGCGATGCGATCGTACCGTAACGCAGACTCGGCTTCTTGCGAATTGTAGGCACCTGGACCCGGTGGAAGCTTGGCTTCATCGGGCGCCTCGAGACGGATCGCTGTGGACTTGAAAATGGACTGTGGCGACATGCTATGAGAACCATGACGACCGAGTTGCATTGGGTTTTCGTATTGGCCCGGCGCGGGCGCGTCTTGGTTTGGTTCAAAGCCCCGCACCGTCTTGGATGTGAATGCCGAGCGCGCGATATTGTGAGTGACCGCGGTCGACGCTTGCGAGACATTGTAGTCGCCTGGGCCAGGAGCATCCGCAGTGCCTGCCTTGGCGGAACATTGATTACTTGTTCGAGCCTGTTGTCGATGGATAAATGACATCAAAAAACGTGTTTTCGTCGTACAAAGCAATATAACAGCGAGTCCATGAAGCGTACCGGACTGGCAAAGCTCGCAGAGCCGTATTTTTTGTTTTGCGGTCTCCGTTCAATTCTATGGTGTGAGGTGATCAGCAGTCTGGAAAAGAAGGTCGATCCCTCCTTGGACTTTAAAAAAAAAGAAGGTATAAAACGCACCGTGTCTCTTGGTATTGCCCTGGACCAGGAACAACTTCCCGGATCCTTTCGCCGAACCGCTTGCTCTTGGATACGAAACCCGTCGAGTAGCCTAGCTTGGAGACCGACCCTGAATCGACAGAAGTGCGTACCAAGCTTGGTGGTTTGTAATACGATCCTGGGCCGGGCAGCTCATTCTAAAAACGAAAACACGTAAGTGGATATATAGGGGGGGGGATGAGTTGTTTGGCAAGGCAGGGGCGGCAGGCAGCCAGAGCTCAAACTTACTTCTCCGTCATTGAACCGCTGGGTGCGAATGCCGAATGCATTTCGTTCATTTGCATCTCTGTGGAGCACGGTCTCGTACTTGGACGGGATCGAGGAGACCCGCTATCCGTAACCAACCAGAAACAAAATAGCCATTCTGTCACTATCGTATGCATTGGAAAGGCGTGCTCGCTAAGGCCATATAGTGTTGTGGAGCGTACGGATTGTGGGTCGAGTGGAGGCTGCTGTCGTACGGCTGCACCGCGGAGTACAGCGCCGGCGGGGCGCGTCCCGACCTGGCGGAAATTGGTGCGCGTGGTCGAGTGGTCATTCATCAAGCCATCGATCTCCGCACGCAGCGCCGCCATGCTATAACGATACCGTACCCTTGAGAAACAAGTGGATGGTGGTGCATCAGTGAGCAGTACCAGTATCAGTGATGGACATTCTGATGCGGAATTGTGAATGCTATTTATATGTCGGGAAAAGGAAAAGAGAAGATTGAGCAAGCCGTTTGTGTTGGAATTTATTCTGCTTAGGGTACTGTGGGAGAACAACGCAAAGCTGTCCATTCGCTGGATTGGTGTACTGTAGTATTTAGTACTGTAGTAAGGAGCATGAGGGTTGTGCATTGGCGGTGCTTTCTCTGCATGCCCATGATTCATGGAGCCATCTATGTTTTTTGCATGTGAAAACGTCAGCAACTCTTCAAAGTTGCCCACAGAGTGATGGTCTATTTGTACCCCGCCTCCACACAGCCAAATGGGGAAGCGGAAAATTGGTCAAGGGTGGACGCGACGCAAACGCCCACGAGCCACGACAGTCACGCTTGGTGTTCATCATAACAGCAAGATCACGATGAAGGCACCACTCATTTCTTTCGGGTATGCATGCATACAAATTGCCCCATGTTGCTGCAGTGTGTGACAAGTGGATGATTGACACAACAAATTTGGTGGTTGGCGAACACAGGTTGATCACGGACGTGCAGTACGCCGACGTGGCCGATGGGTGGAACTATCAGCGCACGCAACAGCGTTTCTATCGCCACGCGCTTGTGCTATTCCGCGAAGCACTGAGTGAGTGGGTAGCGCGAGCTGGGACGGATGGAGGACATGACGACGACGACACCGCAAAAAAGCCGATCAAGTTTGCCGTCAACTTGGGCGATCTTATCGATGGCAAGAACCGCCCAGCAGGGACAACCCGCTCTGCGATGAACGATATCATCAAGTGCTGTCGTGTCTTTGAAGAGCGTATTGGCCCAGTGCATCATCTCCTGGGCAACCACGAGCTGTACAATATGTCCCAGCTGCGATACGAGCAAGAGCTGCGCTGGCAAAAGGCAACGCAGTCGTATTACGACTTTTCGCACCACGACTTTGCACCGCGCGTGCGTTTCATTGTATTGAATTGCTACGGCGTATCCAGCTTGGGGCGTAGCGCGGGAGACCCTATTTTCGACGATGCGCGCCGTCAACTTCGGCTCGTGAATCAGAATGCCGATGTGAACTCTCCATTGGGCTTGACAGGTGACCAACAGCGGTTTGTGGAATACAATGGCGCCATCGATGAGCGACAATTGCTGTGGCTGCAGTCCACACTGCAACAAGCCATGGAGGTCAATGAAGATGTGATTCTCTTCACCCATATCCCGATCCATCCGAAATCGTGTCCATGGAATTGTCTCTTGTGGAACTACGAGCAAGTCCTGGACACTATCCTACAAGCCTCTTCTTGTGTACGTGTCGTTTTCTCTGGACATGTCCATGGCGATGGCTATGCAAAAGAGAAAGGAGTCCACTTTGTCGTGAGCGATGCGATCTTGGAGTGTGATCCAGAGAAACAGGAAACTGCCCATGCCATTGTAGACGTCCACGATGATCGCGTGGTGATCAATGGATATGGGAAGATACCAATGCGAGAGCTACTGTTTCCTCCACGGAAGGGGGCGGGATCAGGCGGAGTTGCCCAGGGCTGATAGAATTCAACATGTGCAGAAGGAAGAATTATCATGAAAATAGTTTTTTTTTTGTTTTCTTTTTCTTCTCTTCGTTTGTTGGTAGAAGTATAATTCCGCCCCCAAACGTTGGTTGTTGGATCAATACCAACCACCAACTCACGATAAATTCCAACAACACATCAAAAGAAAAAACCAACGCCAACTTTTTTTTTTGAAAAAAATGACCAGTTTCCCTTTATGGTTGTTCCTATCGCGATCGCTGCCGTTCCCCGGCAACTCGATGTGTTCCGGACTATTCGGGACGCGAAAATGTAGTTTGTGCGCATTTAGTGGTGCTTCTCCTCGTCAGAGTGCGCGTGCGCGTGACGGTGGTGCGCCCACCATTCCACAGCGACACCGGTCGAGCCAAGAATGAGCATCATGTGAACAATTGGCTTGCAGCTATCGAGACAAATAAACAACAACAAAATCAGCATCTAGCGCAACCATCACATACGGATCAGCCGCATCAGCTCCGTCCGGAAACTCACCTGCCGGTGTGGATGTAGCGCGCACCGTAGCCCTGGACCCACTGTTGGAACTTGCCCGTTGGTGGGTTGGCCGTGCGGGCAGCGATACCAGCACGAGCGCGGTCCGCAAGACCGGCGGTAGCACGACGCGTGGCCTGGTACTCCTCCTCGAGCTTGGCTGGGTTGGTTTCCGCGAGGCGGCGGATCTCTTCAAGCGTGTATTCCTTCGACATGGTGGCGGCGACTTGTTTGGGCGAATCGAGTGAGACTTCTCTCCACACACAAACGCACGGCACAAGCGAGCAGGCTCCCCCCAATCAACGGAGGGGAGAGCAAACCTGTTCAAACCGGTTTGAAACCGGTTTTCTAGCTGGGTAGTACCGTGATACCAAAAAAGATAGCCGGTTAATATTTTTGTGCCGCGCTTACGGTGTTTCAGTACATTCGACACGCTGATTCTCGTCCGTTTGCATTTGTGCGAAATCAGTGTTGTTTTGATTGCTCCATTTTGGAGAGAGGTTCTGCACAAAAGTAATCGCCATAATCCTCGTTGACAGGTTGCACCATGTGAAAAACTCCACGTTGGCGATCACCAAACGGCAACCTGTTATATTGAATGGTTTGTGACGCTCTCTGAGGCACCCATTTTCGCAGGTACCTGGATTAACAACAATGTTCGGGAAGATACATATCGTGTATCCCAGGTAAATCCTTTCAGATTGGTCATTTGGGAGGTTTTGCACGTCCGAATCCCACGTCAGTCAGCTTTTTCAGAGGTGGGTCACAGTGTCTTGTCAACAGACATCCAGGCAAAAGTTCAACAACCCATGCCCCCAACGTTTTTCAAGCGACCACCAGAATCCAACATTCTCCCACCAGCACAAAACGATCTTATAGCTTTTTGGAGCCCCACCAACAAGTATTAACCAACTTTCCAACTGACGCCAACGCCAACAACCAACAACAACAAAAACATCATAATGGCCGCCAACACCAAGTATCCGCATTTGCTCAAGCCATTGGATCTGGGGTTCACGACGCTCAAGAACCGCGTGCTCATGGGCTCGATGCACACGGGTCTTGAGGAAGGCAAGTCGCTCACCAAGCTCGCGACTTTCTTCGCCGAGCGTGCGCGTGGCGACGTCGGTCTCATCGTCACCGGTGGCATCGCGCCCAACCGCGCAGGCCGCGTGAGCCCGCTTGCCGCCAAACTCACGACCCAAGGCGAGATCAATGCCCACAAAGAAGTGACCGCCGCGGTCCACGCGGAAGGCGGCAAGATCGCCATGCAGATCCTTCACAGTGGCCGGTACGGGTACCACCCGTTCAGCGTCGCGCCGTCCCCCATTAAGGCGCCCATTGGCTGGTTTACACCAAAAGAACTTTCCCACAAGGCGATCTTGACCACGATCAGCGACTATGCGACGTGCGCTGCGAATGCGCGTGCCGCCGGGTACGATGGCGTCGAGATCATGGGCTCGGAAGGGTACTTGATCAACCAGTTTATCGTGGAACACACCAACAAACGCACAGACCAGTGGGGTGGCGCGTACGCGAACCGCATCAAGTTCCCCGTGGAGATCGTCAAGGCTGTGCGCGCCGCCGTGGGCAAAGATTTCATCATCATCTACCGTCTGAGTATGCTGGATCTCATTGAAAAAGGATCCACGTGGGAAGAAATCGTGGAATTGGCGCAACAGATCGAAGCGGCTGGCGCGACCATCATCAACACGGGCATCGGCTGGCATGAGGCACGCATTCCGACCATCGCGACCAGTGTGCCTCGCGGCGCGTTTTCCTTTGTGACCAAGAAAATGATGGGCAACGTGAATATCCCATTGATCACGACCAACCGCATCAATGCGCCAGAAGTTGGAGACAAGATCATCCGCGAAGGAGATGCGGATATGGTTTCCATGGCGCGTCCCTTTTTAGCGGATCCAGAGTTTGTGAAAAAGGCCCAAGAAGGACGCGAAGATGAGATCAATACTTGTATTGGATGTAACCAGGCGTGTCTGGACCATACGTTCAAAGGGATCACAGCCAGTTGCCTCGTGAACCCACGCTCTGGGTACGAGACCGAACTGAACATGACCGCGACCGAGACCCCGTTGCGGGTCGCAGTGGTCGGTGCCGGACCCGCGGGTCTGTCGTTCTCTACCTCTGCGGCAACGCGGGGCCATGACGTGACGCTTTTCGACCAAGCGCAAGAAATTGGTGGCCAGTTCAATATGGCAAAAGTCGTGCCAGGAAAAGAAGAGTTTTTCGAGACACTACGGTACTTTGCCAAGCAACTCAAGCTCACCGGAGTGAACGTCAAGCTTGGCAAGCGTGTGACCGCTGAGGATCTGATCGCCGGTGGCTACGACCGTGTGGTGGTCGCCACGGGGGTTGTGCCTCGTACACTCAAGATTGAAGGTGGCAACCATAAAAAAGTCGTGAGTTACATTGACGTGCTCAAGAATAACGCGCCCGTGGGCAAAAAGGTCGCGGTGATCGGTGCCGGTGGCATTGGTTTTGATGTGTCTGAGTTTATCACCCACCAGGGCAAATCGCCATCGCTGGATATTGGACTGTTTGCGAAAGAGTGGGGTTTTGATATGACCAACTCGGTGCGTGGCGGCGTCGCCGGTGTGAAACCGGAGCATCCAGAGATCCCACGGGAAGTGTTCTTGCTGCAACGCAAGCCCACCAAGCACGGCAAAGACCTTGGAAAGACCACTGGCTGGATCCACCGAGCCTCGCTCAAGTCGCGCAATGTGCAAATGATTGGTGGTGTCAGTTACGATAAAGTGGACGACGAAGGGCTTCATATCACGGACAAAAAAGGGGCGAAAAAGGTGCTGGAGGTGGATACCGTGATCGTCTGTGCTGGCCAAGTGCCGTTGCGGGAGCTGGAAGAACCACTGAAGAAGTCGGGCGTCACGGTGTTCCGTATCGGTGGCGCCGATGAAGCTGGTGAGCTGGATGCCAAGCGCGCGATCGACCAAGGAGCTCGGCTTGCCGCCAAGATTGAAACCGCGACGCCAGGCGAGCCGTTGCAGGCGCCTCCGACGCTGTCGTCCAAGATTTTCCAGGTTTTGGCCAGTTTCCAGAAGTAAGGAGGTGTCCGGTACGGTTACTGTAGTTGTGGATAGAAAATACTTCCAGTTCATGAATATACACTGCTTTCCCAGTCCATACAGAACACAATATACTTTGGAAACACCCAGTCTATTCAGCTAATCGCACGACTTGAACGATGGCAACCTTGCTACTGCTAAATTTACTCTGGAGCGCATCGTTGAACTCTTTGAGGAGCTCCTTGTCGCTCTTTTTTGTGGACAATTTGTTGTCCCGAATTTGCTGAATGAGTTGGTCACCAAGTGCTTGGAGATCGCATTGCTTCAATGGCGCCTTCTTGAGCGCCGCCTTGATCAGTTTCGACCACTTGATAGGCTTTGCCTCTGTTGCCTCGGCAGGCTCGTCGTTGTCACTGTCGGCTGCTGCTGCTTTCTTGGCCTTCTTGCTGACTGGCTTCTCCTCTGCCTCTTCCTCTTGCTTGCTGCGTTTTTTGTCTTTGCCATTGGTATCAACAGTATCGGACCCATTCGTCGCCGTGTCTTTCGCAGCATCCTCTAGCGACTGCTTGTACGCTTCCTCGGACTTCTTGTAGGCGTCTTCAAAGACCACCCACACTTTTTCAATGGTCTCGGCGTCCATGATACCAATGCTGTTCTTCATAAAGTTGACGTACTTGGCCTTCTTACGGGGCACATTATCATACGCGGCCACGCGGTCCAGCACATTCTGCAGCTTCTTGTCGTTCGGGGAGGACAAAGCCTTGCCATTCGTGACAACCTCGACCCACCGTTCTTGTGGCGTCATCTTCTTGGCCTTGGCCTTGTACAAACCGCCTTCGTATTTTTGAGCTTCCGACACGCAGCTTGTATGCGCGGCGTAGTCGTTACCTTCAAACACGACGCTGCAGTCCACGCAACTCACGGCCCAGCAGTTGCGGCACCGCGCGGCGTGGGCATCGACTTTGTTTTTCTTGAGCGACTCATTGCAGCCTTCACATACGAAAAACACCATTTCTGTTTGTAGTGATGGCGTAGGTACAGTGGAGGAAGTCGTGGAGAGAAGGATGCGACTGCTGTATGGGGGCTCTTCCTGTTGTAAATGGCTTCCCTTTGCCAATTGAGCTCTCCAATGGTTTCATGCAATTGCTCATGAGCCAGTCATGCTTGACTACCCTCTTCTAATCGATACAGCTGTGTATCTATTACCGAGGGGTCTCAGCTGATTGTCTAAAACAAGGTGAAACCAACGACAGGACACCAAAACCAGGTGGTTAAACTCAAATGTAGCCATGTGGAAGGTTGAACCCATTTTGGGGTCATTTTTGTTATGTTATGGATGCATTCTCCGTCGCGGAGGTTCTAGAGCGTGGATGAGCAAGTACCCATTGGCAACCAAGAATGTGGACGCCAGGATCGCTAGTGTAGATGACCGCAGAGATAGAATGAACCCATTGACCCACACGATGATGAGCAACTTCTTTGCTGGCGAAAGACTCCGTAGCTGGCCAAGCCAATGCTCACAGAAGCACACAGTCGGATGGCGCTCATGTAGAAGCTGTAGTAGTGGCGGTGGCGGTTGCGATAGTGATAGCGATAGCGATAGCGGCAGCTCTTCCAACCTTTGATACGATTCGACTGTCTTCTCAATTTCTCCACTTTTCTTTTCCAAGGCAAACTCCGCAGAGGCAACCTGGTCAGCAGTAGGTAACGGTGCCACCGATGCCTCGACTGTACCAGCAGGGAGCGTGTCAGCGGAAGCCGAGTCACCGCGTGCGCGATCCGAATCGGGATCGTCCTCGTCACTGTCTCCATCCTCTTCCTCGTCGTCGCCATCGTCTTCTTTCACTCCACCTTCTTCAACTTCTCCGTCGTCATCGTCCTCGTCCTCGTCCTCGTCAGACTCGTCACGGTCTCCCACATCCTCTTTTGTATCGCCATCGCCACGCACGCAGTCGAGTACTTCGGCCGAATTCGAGCGGTCGTTCCGTCGCTTGAGCTGCGCGGTCAGGATCGCGGTCGAGATGGCATGTTCCCACTCGTTATACTCGGACTGTGAAGACGCACACATCTTCCAGCACCGCTTGCGTGCGCGCACCATAAACAAGTACGGCGTCGGCGCGGCTTCACTTTCATTGCTGGTGATCGCGAGGCAGGCGTTTTTCGTCGCCAAGTTCATTTTCGCAAGTGAAAGACCTTTGCGAGATGCCTGTTCCGAGTCGTAGTACCGCAACATACACTTTGCGGTATCCAGCACAAACCACTTCCTGTACCAATTACGGCCGCGGAATTTGAGATTGCGTTCCACGATCAACGGGCCCGACTTGATTTGTGGCGGCTGGTCATTTTTGCTCCAAATGAACGGCTTGGTGATCAAGGAAAGCGACGTATTCACGATCTGGCGAGGGTACAGCGACCGGTTCCGGCTGTGTGCAATGTACCCAGAGCGCCGTCCATCGATCATGGGTGTCGCGTCGGACAAAGACGGGCTCAACAACCCACCACCACTGGCTGTGCCACTGGGGCTTGCACTGATACCAGTAGCGTTACTGTCATAGAGCAAATCAGGCGAGGACAGCCCACGCGCTTGCTCGACTTCGGCCCAGTAGATCAACACCTTGGTCTTGCTCCACGTGTACGTGTTGTCCCAATCCAGAGCGAGTGTGCCTGGCTCGGTGCACTTGAACGATCCTTTCACTGGCTTGACTTGGGACTCTTCACGGGAATACACATGGATGTTCACGCCATTGAAAGTCGCACTGAAGCCAATATTATGCTTCTTGGTCGTAAACTGCCACGAGGCCGTATCGCCACTGTTTTGTAACCGCAGGCTCACGGAAAAGGACTGGCCCGCACGTACACGCACGATCGTACCAGGCAAACCGTCCAGCATTTTCGTGGGCACTGGATCATTTTCATCGCTTTCTTCACTTTGAGGACATTCTTCCAAAAAATCACGCAAAATTCTGGAATGTTTGACTTCCGAAAGTTCCAGCAGTTGCTTGAGGTAGTCGTTGAGCTCTTTGCATTTCTGTTCAATGTACAAGTTGTCGAAGCGCTTTTTGCGCATCGTCGGCACATCCTTTGGCAATTTGGACTTGGGGAATTTTTTCTGGAGCTGTTCCAGCACAGGACCATCAGCAAGCAGCTATTTTCCCCATGAATAAGCTTTGGGTATATCCATACCTGTGAATGGAGTGTGCTGAACTGGCGGTAGCTTCTCGTCGTGTGGTACTCGGCCGTGTGGTCTTCAAAATGCGCGACCAGTGTGAAAAGCGCAAAGTATGACGCGCGCTCTGGGATGTACCGCAGTGGGTCCAGTGCCTTTTTCTTTGGTGATGGACATTTCTGGATGGTATGTGCTTCAATGGTGCAGCTCAGCAGCTGCTTCTTGGGCAACCGTGAGCTGCCGCTCGGTGTTGGTCCAGAATGTTCTGCGCCGACGCGCATCGACGTTGTAGAAGAGGGTTCATCGGATGGCGCACAGCAAGGCGACGGAGCCGCGCTGTTCTCCAGCGTCATGTCTTTGGTTTTCAAGATTGAGGCCACAACCTGGTGCCGTTCTGCCGCTTGCACTTCCTGCTGCCTGATAGCTGGCTACTCGCGTGTTCGTGTTGTGTGTGTGTGTGTGTCGCGTGTGCGTTCGCTATACAAATTGAGCAAAAAGGGCAATAGCAACCGACCAGATAACTTGCTATTTTCAGCGCTTTGCAGCATCAAGATGTGCTTTGTTGAAGTGACTCGTCAGAATGTGGTGTGGTCCACATATTTAGGCCACCAAGACCTGAGTCCACCAAAATGTGGAGCGCTCCACAATGGAATGTAGGCCTGGTCCTACCTTGACTACCCTTTGGCCTGATGTCCGACCATGGGCGACGTGCGTGGCAGAGAAGCGAAAAGAGCATACGACGCCAATCACACAATTCCATTTGCCCACCACAGCGCAACACAGCACACAGCACAAACAAAGACACAATGGCCGACTACGTAGAGAGCGACGAGCAGTTCAAGACCACGATCGCGCAGGAGAAGTACACGATCGCGTCGTTTTCTGCGCCGTGGTGCGGAAGCTGCAAGATGATCAAGCCGAAAGTGCAGAAGCTCGCGGACGAGCTGGCCGACAAGGCGGTACGTACATGTGATGCCTGGAGTACCTATACAGCAGCTAGTAGCTTAGGATATTGGGGACTGACTGGGATGCGCACTGGTGTACTGTACTGGTACTCAAACAGACGTTCATCAAGTTGGACGCGGAAGAGTTGGAAGATTTGTTTGAAGAGCTGGAAGTGGAAAGCTTCCCCCACTTTCGTGTGTACAAAGCCGGCGAGCTGCTTGGCGAATACACGGGCTCGAAAATGGAAAAGATTGAAGAGTTTTTGCGCGCCACCGTTCAGTAAATTCAAGAAATATAGCAATGCAATATACTGTACGTGTGTGACATGTTCAAAAAAAAAAAACAATGCACAACTGATCAAAGAGAGATAGGATGAGCGATGCCTTTTCCAGCCACGGATCCGCTGGATGGCTCCTTCTACCGAACTGGTTCGTGCCCATGCAGCCCGTCCTCAAAGACTACTTTTCTCTCACCGGCAGTTGACCCATCAGTTGATGATGGGACCAGATTTTGAACCAATTTCTCATCTGACAAGCTTTCCATCACTGTCATTTCTCTCAATCAGCACTCCCAAAACCTCAAGAGGTCAAGCCCGCCAACACAATACCTTGATTTCACCATTTCCCCAAAAAACAGAAAGTGGACTCGCCGCTCACGCTGCGGGAATCGCTACTTCTTTTCGACGAAGCGCGTGTCGCACATGTGCCAGGCGTGCTCATGCAGCGTGCCTTGTGGCTCCACCAAGTGGATATCGCAAAGAACCACTCGGAAACATGGGGCCAACAGCCGCAGCCAAGCCCACGACCGCCACTGGATGGCAATATGCTGTACGATTACGTCGTCGCGTGCAGCATGGCGATCGAAACGCCCATGATGTTCAACGGGTTGCGCAATTTGGTGATCACCCATGGCGACACGAACGCACTAAAGCGCATGTCACGGTTGAATGCGCATGCCGATGTGTTTGTCGCCATGGCGGCTCTAGGCGAATCGACACTGCTTGACAAACTGAATCCGTTCCCAAACAACGTCGAGATGGATGTTGCCCGAATGATGGAAGTGGCCTGTGTCAATGGCCATTGGAAACTCGCGAAATGGCTCTGTAAGTCGTCATCATGGGTCACCATGTTGCCTCCACAGGCCATGCGTGGACTGCAAGCGCGTCTGCAGGACGGAGTCCGTGGTGCACTCCACAAAATCATACTGGGGACGACCAAGGGAGATGATGCAAAGGCCAAAAAAAAAAAAAAAGCAAAAAAAAAAATCATGGAGATTGCTTCCAGGGTCGGGGTCGTCGTCAAAAGAACTGAGAATTTTTGTGGAGCCGTAGCCCCAGCAGATCGTGATTCGCAGTCACTCCTTGGTACAAGCCGATCAGACAGCCAAGCGGTACAAGCGACAGCGTTGAAGGCGGTGGCTGACACGGCCTCCACGGCCACAAAGGCGACCAGTACGTGCTTTGACGTACTTGTGGATGGTCCGCTTCTACGGCTCATTGGCACATACCAAGAACCTCCTTCTGAATTTGTCATCCGGTTTGAAAAAACGAATGCGTTGTACAAAGGCGTCTCCGAAAGGGACGATTTCAGGTTGCCTAGGAAGAAACTCGAAGGCGCTTTGCCGCGCGTCGCCATCATCCAAGGGGACCTTGTCGCACTGAAAATGATTCGCCAAGTGGGTTCCGTGGGACAACCAAGCCACTCACATCCACCAGAGTACAGCTTGCGACTCGCGATGCACTTTGCCGCTTGTGAAGGCCAACTAGAGATCCTGAAATGGCTTCACACGCTACCAGGCACAGAGCACAAGTGCCGTCCCGATACGATGGCCATGGCGGTGCGCTGTGGGTGGCCAGAAGTCGTCGAGTGGCTCCATTTTAATTGTCCAGAGAGTGCGCAGACCATGTTGGCCCACTGTGTGAATGACGCCGCTGTCTGGGGCCATGTGGACACGCTACGAATCTGCCATATGTACGATTTGGGGGTGATGAACGAGACGACAGGTGGTGAGTGCGGCGAGTGGAGGTCAGTTGAAAGCGCTGGAGTATTTGTTGTCCATCTGCGAGGTTTCATCCACCGTTCTGGAGCGTGCGATGGATTCTGCGATCAGCAACGGCCACGTCCAGGTTGTCCAGTGGTTGTACAAGACCCGCGAGCAACCGCTGGACAGCAAACGACTCGCTCTCGCACTCACATCCAAAGTTGAGGCCAAGAAAGAGATGGTCTGTTTCATTTGGAGCTCCATCGTGGGTGATAGTGACAACAGCTTGGTCGATGCCATTATCCAGTTTACCACCGTGTGTGGGACGAGAGAAAAGGACCAAGTCGCAAGCCTTCTCACTCTTCTGCGCCTACAAGCGCGTGACAAGGACGCCACGGCGGTCGTGCTCACCAACGGTCTCTGCGCAGCGCTGAAAAAAGATCATTTTGAAATTGTGCGACAGCTTTTGCTTCGTCCTTGTCTCAGTGTGGGCGATGCAGTTGGTCTAGGACGCGCTCTACTGCTTGCCATCGAGAAACGCAATCGTGTTTTGATACGGTTGCTTGTGAAATGCGGTCGTCTGCTGCCGTGTGACTTGGATGCAGCATTCCGCATGGCCGTGCAACCCCGTTACGCAGCTCCGATCGTCCAAATCCTGTTGGATCTTGGTGTGGATACCCATTGCGTGGACGCGCTGTGGCTGCTCGCCAAAAGCGGAGGCGAAGGAGAAGGCGAATGCGAATGCGAAGGCGACTACGACAGCGACAGCGACAGCGACAGGGACAGGGAAAGGGAAAGCGACAGCGAAAGCGAAAGCGAAAGCGAAAGAGAAAGTGAAAGAGAAAGAG
>JAADWJ010000649.1:0-13986 GCA_023336165.1 Pythium monospermum | reverse complement strand
TTCTGACTGAAAGGAACTCACCAAAGAGTCTCCACACACACACATGAGAATGCTGTGGAATCATTTTGGACCTGTGTTTTTCTATGCTGTTCGTCCTGTGCATGATCTCATTATGTTCTGCTTTGGTCTGAACTTGTGACGCTGTATTGTATTCGTGATTAGAGGTACACTCAGTATATGTCATTACGCGGGCACCATAGTACATAGTATACATCACACTCTGCAGTATACGGGTACTGCCATGCAGTATACACCCAATGATGTGCATCGATTCGCCGAACAATTCCGGCGTCGTCGACGCACTTTGTGGAGCCCAATTGACATTTTCGTTTGAACAAATGGTTGGCGCGACAATGCTGCGGATGGCGCTGCGTCGTGCGGCCACTCTCGCGCCACGCAGGGTGAATGCCAATGTCAATGGACTCCATTGGCAGCCACTGGCATCACAGGCAGCGATGCAATTCCAATCGCAGCGCCGTGCGTTCTCGTCCGAGAAGATCACGGTGACCTTCGTCGACGGCGAAGGCAATGAGACCCAAGTAGAAGCAGACGAAGGACAGACGCTTCTGGATGTGGCGCACGACAACAATATCGAGCTTGAAGGTAATGTCTTAGCGTATTGTAGCTGCTGTGCCATCTTTCTCGTGGCAGTGGTTGACCCGTGACATTCTACATAGGCGCGTGCGGTGGTGAGCTGGCGTGCTCGACGTGCCACTTGGTGTTTGAGAAGGATGTGTTCGACAAATTGCCTGAGATTTCAGAAGAAGAAGAGGATATGCTAGACCTCGCGTGGGGGCTCACCGATACGTGAGTTGCTGGACGCATTGGTGCTGATCTACTGCAGTCAACTGGACTGGCTACTAACGAATGTCACCTGTAGCTCGCGACTAGGTTGCCAGATCCACGTCACCAAAGATCTCCAAGGCGCGCGCATCCGTGTGCCAGAGGAAAGCGACAATCTCATGTAACCATGGCTTAGTATCCAAGCAACAACATGGAAGCAAAAAAAAGGCATAAATATACACAATGGATGATAGACGAGAAAAAAAAGACTGGATCGTTTTTCTAAAGTCCAGAGAGCACACTGCGGCGGCTTTTCTTGCGCACGACCGCCAGGATTTTTTCTTCCATGTCGAGCATGAGCAAGTCCAGTTTGTCTTGGCGTTCGATCATCATGGCCACTTTGGTGTGGATCGTTTCCACATCGGACTCGGCGGTGAGACTTCGGTAGGATCCGGAAAACGTCGTGTTCAGTTGCGAGATGCGGCTCATGGTGGTCTCGGGCGTCGGCGTCGCGATTTCTTTGGCAGTTTTTTCGTCTAGGTTGGCGGCAAAGTTATCCAGTTGCGAGGTTGAGCTCGCACGGCGCAGCGAGGTCTTTGGCGTGGTCTCGGATGGGTTGCCTACTTTTGTGCGCTTTTCCACGATCTTGGCGATCCGTTGTTTCATATTCGGGTGGTGGGTGAGCGCGATGAGAAATTTCTCGCGTGTGAGCATGCGCAATTCGCAAAAGCAAAGCGTGCGCACAGTCGCAGTGCGGAGACAGTTTTGGTTCAAGATGGCCATCTCGCCAAAGTACTGCTTCTGGCCGAGCATGCCTAGCTGGACGCCTCCTTTGACGATCTCGACGACACCGCGGAAAATGAAAAACATTTCTTCGCCGATTTCTCCTTCCAAGATGACCTCTTCGTTTGGTGGGAAACATACCATGCGCATGCTCAGCGCCAGCTCCATGAGAAAGCTGTGGTCGGCGCCGACAAAGAACGGCATCTTACTCAACACGCTGTCGTTGATGGAGAACGCGATCTTGGACCGCAAAAGCGCCGACAGTTCGGCAAGGATTTTTGGTTCATTCAACAGCTTGGTCTCGGCCGAGACGCGCGCATTGTAAAAGAACTCGCGGATCTCGTACCGCAAGTGGGTCGGCAGTTCTCGGGCTTCCATGTAGTCGTTGAGCTCGTCCATCTTGAGCTGGAAGACCGTGCTGGAGGCGTTCAAGTTGGAGACCATGGCGACCACGTTGGTGATCCCATAGGCAAAGATGCCGGCGCCCATGAACATGGCAAAAATCGCAAACAGCCGCTCGCGGGTCGTCGCTGGATGGACGTCCCCGTAGCCGACCGTGGTCATGGTCATGACGGACCAGTAGAAAGCCGTGACGTATTTCACGTAGGTCGACTCATCTTGGATGCCTTGCGCGTACACCCACCCATTCTCGTCCCCATCCGAGATCAGGAAGAAGCAGCAGCTGTATCACAGACACACACACAACCATTTCGTGAGCGACAGCACAGCAGCACATGCATGGATACAATCCCCATGAGCTTTTGGGCACCTCATCCAGTGGGACGTGAAGGACACGAGCAGACAGAACTTGAAGATGCTGCTCACGGTCGAGCGCAATAGCAGCGCGTACTCTAGGCGACTGAGAATGCGCATGATGGACAGCATCCGAAAAAGCCGCAGCAAGCGGAACAGCCGAAACAACCGCGCGAGTTGCGGCACGCGCGAGTAACTGCTCTGCACCAGGTAGATCGGGAAGGCCGAGATAAAGTCGATGACGAACCACGACTTGATGTACGTCATGGCGATCACCCGCGGCCGCGCTTCAATGTGGCCGCCGTCGTCGTACGCGGACACAAAGTTGACGATCTGTACCCCAGTAAGCAAGAGAGTTCTTAGTTGGAGTTTGCTTTTGTTCGCCAGGTGACGGCGCAATTTTACGTACGATGTCAGCCATGAAGAAGGCGTCGACGCTGCGCTGGAAGGTTTCCACCCAGTCGGTGATCCCACCAGCTGCAAACGAAAGCTGAAACTACAGCACCATGAATGACGATGTGTATGTTAGCGACCCGCGTCCGCATTTTGTTTTTGGTTTTGCGGTTGTGATGGCGTATGTACTGGTATACTCAGCGCATTGTCTAATCACAACAGTGGGTATCCATGAGTGATTTCCATGGACGAATCCCCCAAAAAGTCCACCAATGAGCGTACGTACAGCAGATCAATATGACGGAGACGACATCCCAGCGAAGGCGGAACTTGCCGTGAGGAGAAATCAAAAAGTACGGTACGACTTCGGCCTCATGTTGCTTCTTCTTGCGGAAGTGTTTGCTTTCATTGCGCGATGCCGCTTCCACAAAGTCAAGCGCCTCCGCTGCAAAGGAGAATACATTCGAGATTTTAGTTCATTTTGTGTCCATTCTCCATCCATCCATTGATCCACCGTTGCATTTCGAAATTGCACCTGGCGTGAGCTCGTCCATGTCTTTGACGAGGTCATCTTCCAGCTCTTTGATCGTCTCTGACGGCTGCACGACGGCGGCTTTGGATGCTTTGCTCTTGAGCTTTTTGATGACATCGCGCGTCAAAATAAGGTTCTGGAAGCTGTTTTGCACCCGCGTTGCCTCAGTTGACTAGGTGGCAACCACAAACATTAATAAACGAATCACTTGTGGATGTCGACGCACACTACAAGCCGGAACACACCATTTGAGAAGCGGCTTTGGCACGCAGTTCGCTCTGCACGAGCCGCATTTCTTCGATCGGCGACAGCCCCGTCAAATGGGATCGCTCGGCTTGGCGCGCCATGAACGGAGACGGACCCAATCCGATGTTTTGCGTTCGGCTTTGCTGCTCATACAAAGCATCACCGATCGGCCCAGTCCCGTTCCCACTGCCAGCCGTAGCGGCGGGGACGGTGCCAGCCGCCGTGGCGCGCTGGAGGCGCATGGCATCGATCACCCGCGATGCGAGCTGCGGGGGCCCATTTAAACGGATGGGCAATGGGCTTGGTGTGTCGTCTTCCTCTTCCATGTTCAGTGCGGTACGTCTGGCTGTTGCCTGCTGCGGCGCACGAATATTGCGCTGCACAATTTTGCATCACCAGTGACTGCATCAAACCGGTTTCAAAGACGGCGTTTCAAGGCAACCTCTAAAAGAAGGTATGGCTTCATGCTATATTAGAGGTAGATGCGATTTCCTCATTTTTTGCATCCCACATTCTCAATTTTTGACAACCAAGTGATTTGTTTCCCAATTCAAATCAGCAGAATGATGGTCTCTGCAGATTTTTGCGCGCGCTTCCCTCAACAAAAAATTGCTCTTCCCCTTCCACCAAAGAAATCGTGATGGCGGCGGCGGCTTTAGAGAAGGAGCTCGTGCGTGTGCTGCAAGCACTGGAGCTGCAGGATCTACACGAGTCTCAAATCAAGACTGTATTTGATACGGGCGGCACGATATCATGGCGAGAGCAGACCGATGGCGACAACGGCGCAGGTGACGTCATTGAGGCGGTGACACTGGAGAAACTCGGCGAACTCGACCGCGTTTTTGGCAAGTATCTCCAACAGTTTACAGCAGCGCGACTTCGCAGTGGTATTAATGGCAATCGCGAGCAAGAAGATGAAACGATGGCCGGCTCACCTCTATGGACATTCTTGGCGTCTGACGCTGCCAACAGCACGCTCATGGGCGATGATACGGCACGCACACACTCGTACGCCGCGTATCGTGCTCTTTTCGCAGCGCTTCACGCGCTGATCAACCTCAGCGATGGATACGCGACTTTAGAGCCAAGTGACAAAGCGGAGGCGCTGCTCAAAGCGCTCACTGCATCGAAAGTGTACTTGTCGTGGCTGCAATTACCTGGTGGAGCAGCCTACGGCTTGTTCATGCCGTATGTGTACCGCCAAGTGCTGGACGTGCTCAAAAAATGGGTCGATGCGATGGCATCTCCAGAGTCGATGGCATCCAACGGGCCCAGCAACGGCAGAGGCGGCGGCTCCCAGCGAGATCGCACGGCGAAGAAGAAAGGTTCTCGTGCACGGGCGTCCCAACGAAGCAGCCAAGAAGACACAGAGATTGATGCTGCCACACAGAAGCGATTGGTCAAAGGAGGCGCCGACTTGCTGGATACACTGGAGAAATTTCTCGAGAATTTTGCGCTTTCTTCTTCGAAGGAATCCGTTCTGCCCACGATTGAAGCAGTGATCCACATGCAACTCGCGGGCTTCCACACAGACAACAGGTCGGTCTCGTCGGCTGCAGCACGTTCGCAACAGCTGCTGGAGCGCCTACTGAATGACCTCCACGGCGATATCGTGTGGACAGCACGCGTAGCCATGCACTCCTACATTCCAGGCCTGTGCTTCCACGAATCCACGGCTGTCGATGCTCGCACAGCCACCAAGCTGCACAAGCTAGCCATCGAGATGATTGGTCTCGTACAGAGGACGATCACACGAAGTATGAAGTGTGCAGCTGACGAAGATGCGACGGACGATGTGCTGGATCAGTTATCCAGTGTGTATCTCGGTCTTGCGCAGAATGTTTGTCTCCACGCTCCAGATCGAGCGGAAGAGCGTCAGCGCGTGCTGGGGTTTGCATTCCAGACATGTATCGCACCGGATCTCCATGAGCAGGACCGCGTACGGCTTGTGCGCTTTCTAGCGAGCTACTCCAAGAGCGCCAAGGCCAAGAACAGACAATTTGCGGTTGAACTCGTCGGCAAGCTGATTTTAGAGCCCACAACATGGAGTATTAAGCCATCCCAGGTCGTGCCGGAACTCGAAGGTTTCGTCGGTGTGGCCCCGCTTCTCGAGATCTTGGCGGATCGATCACGCGATAAGGTGTCGGGCGTCCGTGCCAAGGCAATTGGAGCCATCTCTGCTGTGCTGTCAGCTGGTCTGAAGAATATGTCACCCGTACAAGATGGGGAAGCACGCAAAGAATATGAAAATGAAACCACTGTACGTATCGTTGACCCAGATGTCATCGCAGCCTCGCTTCATGAGCTTTTGTACACCTCTGTCGCTGGCGATGATGAAGAAGGCAACAACGATAGAGAGGTGGAGACACCCTTGATGAAACGCCTCGTTGAACTGTTCCGAGAAGGGCTCCACGACGACAAAACATTTGTGCGCAAAGCCGCGATTCAAGCTCTTGAGGCGCTCATCGTCGTTCGGCCTGGTTCAATTGACCCAGTGATGCGTAAAGATCTGGTGGATATGCAGGAACGATGCACTGACAAGTCGTTGATGATCCGCGTGCAAGCCATCAAGTCGCTTTCGTCCGTGCTGCTCAAGTTCCCTGAGGACGACGAGGTTCAGGAATTGTGGAACGCCGGCGTGCTGCCGCTTTGTGTGGACCCAGAAGCGACCGTCCAGGCCGCCGCACTGGAGTTGATGCACCGCATTGTCTTTGAGCGGATCTCAAGTTGGTATACACACCGCAACAATGACACGCAACGAGAACAAGTGAGCTCCGTATGGGACTTAGTCTCGCTCTTGGATGGTGTGATGGTGCGGTGTGCTCAAAAAGCGCTTCGCTTGTTGCTCAAAGACTCAAAAGTCGATGTGAAGACCATGATCAAGGCTGCGATCCATGCCATCAAGACCTCCATGGCGCAACTAGATGCGACAGGGGAGGCAGAGCCCCAATACTGGAGTTTTAGCTGGATCATCCTTGAGGAATTGGCTCATTCAGGACAGCTGGTCGAATCCACGAAAAGCGAACAGCACAACTGGAGTATCGTGGTCGAATGCTGGAACAAACTGCAACAAGAAGAGTTGCCCACGGAGTTCGCCGAGGGCTCCAAGCGGATTTTGCGAGTGATCGCGTCGCTCGCGCCGATCATCGACGCCCAAGACGCCAAGGAAATCGCCGACAGTGTGCTCGTGTCGCTTCACGCGTTCACGATCCCGCTACATGTCATCTCGGAGGCCGTGCTTGCACTTCACAGCATCTGTAAATCCAAGGCACCGACGGCGGAGAAAGGTCGAGAGATCAGCTTTGCGTGGGGGAAGCAAATTCTCACAGCGTGTGAAGCCAACCTGCGTGCGTGTTTTGAAGGCGAGCCTCTGTTAGTCCACGAGCACACAATGCTCATCCAGAAGCAGCTCATTTGTGTCGGAGAGGTCGCACTGCTCGAGTTCAACAAAGACGACGACAAGAACAGAGAGTCTGGCGTGACGCTCATGTCGATCGCGACCATCACACCGCTCGTGCAGCTCTTTCTGCCACCAGAGATCGTACCCAACCGACCTGCGCCGCGACGGCCAGTGGACGACGACGAGGATGAAGAAGAAAAGGACGAAATGGTCACGCCGACGAAACCTCCACGAGCCGTGATCATCCCCATTCCTGTGCGGGTGTGTGCGTTTGTGACACTTGGCAAACTGTGTCTACGTGACCAAGACCTCGCGAAAACATGCATCACCATGTTCATTCGTGAGCTTCGTACATGTGACAACCAAGACATTCGTTCCAACATTCTTCTCATCTTGGGCGACTTATGTATCCGCTACACGGCGCTTGTGGACGCTTACATCTCGACCATCGCGCTGTCGTTCCTTGACAAGAGCCCGTTGATTCGTCGCAACGCGCTGCTCTTGTTCTCGCAGCTCATCCTGCAAGACTACATCAAGTGGCGCGAATCGCTCTTGCGGTTCTTCCTGCGAGCCGTGGTCGACGAAGATGACGAGCTCTCCAACTTGGCGCGCCACGTGCTCTGTGGCCCACTGCTACTCAAGGCCCCACATTTGTTCACGAACAAATTCATTGAAATGATTTTCGTGTTCAACCGCTTTGACGGCAAAGTGAATTTCTCCGAGCCATTTGAACGCGAAGGCATTGAAGAAATCTCGCTGCCTGGAAGCGCTCGGTTCTCCAAGCGCTCGCAATTGTACAAATTCTTGTTGCAGAATATGAGTGACGAACAAAAGCTTCAAATCTCAATGAAGATTTGTACCGAAATCCTCGAAGAAGTGAGCGACGGCAAGCTCCAGCTGTGTGACAACCCGTCCGAGATCACTGACTTTGGCACGGAAGCGATTCTCAAGGACACTTTTGCGATCCTTTGCTCGCCCGATATCAAACTATCGTCGTCGCGTGGCGACCACGAGAATGACGATGGAGATGCCGACGATTTGGCAAACGATGGGGATGACGGCAGCAGAGGCGGAGCCGCAAATGCGACAATGGCCACGCAATTGGCGGCCGCGAAGGGGAAATTGCTGTCCAAGATGTCCAAGAAAAACTTTTTGGAGAACATCGTGCCGGTTTTGATCGAGCTCAAGCACAAGTTGGAGTCCAAGCGAAGTCCACTGATGCGGTATTTGTTGCATTACATCCGCGAACTGTTCAAGTTGTACGGCCAAGAAGTACGCGACATTCTCAGCGCCGACCCGCAAATGGCCATGGAAGTGGAGTACGACTTGCGCCAGTACGAGCTGCAGCAGCAAAAACTCCGGCAACAGGGACACAGCGGGCGGCTTTCCATCGGCGGTGGTGGGTTGCTGAGCCCGACCAAAAGTGGCCGTCGCAGCTCGACGGGCACGGTGCCGCGCACGCCGCTTGAGATTTTGGAAGCGGGTCAGACGCCACAGTTGTTGTCCGGAGAAAAGGACCCACGCGGACGCCGTCGACAAAGCTTACCGTCCGCTGGCACACCCGCACATCCGGTGCGGCGACGTACTGTGTCCAGTGACGAAAAGAAACACCAGGAAGAGGCGGGTACCACGATGTTGTTTTCACCAGGCAAGGACTCCCAGCAGCGTGGCAAGTGGCATGTCACCGCCAAGTCGCCAGAGGTGACGTCACGGAAATCTGGCTCGCGGTTCTCACAAAAGGAACTGGAAGACTCGATGCAGCGCGATCTCACCGCAGCGTTTGACTCGGCGTCCTCATCCGATGAGGACCTACAGCCGTCCACAAAGCCCAAGAAAAAGAAAGCCGCAGCGAAGGAGAAGCGACTCGCGACCAAGCTGTTGTTTGACGACGTTGAAAACGGCGAAGACGACGATGGAGACGAAGTGGTCTTGCTGCCGCTCAAGAAAAAATCCAAGAAAAAGGAAAAGCCATCGAAACCGCCAGTTGCCACAAAGAAGAAAGCGACGGCCAAGGAGAAGGCCAAGAAAATGGCAGTGGGTGGCAGCAGTGACGAAGAGGCGATGGCAAAGAAATCAGGCGACCCATTGGAGATGCAAACACCTGACATGCGGCGAGCAAAGCGGAAACGAAACTAAAGGACCACGCAGCAGTAAAAAGAGGAGCCATTGATGTACAGAGTATACAAGTGCAAACACTGACATGGTTTAGAATTGTGTGCAGTATATTGAGACTGCACATCGCCAAAAAAGCAACCACGCCTTCATTTTGTTTCCCGCCTCTGGTAACCACCCGTGTTGCTCACTCTCTCTCTCGCTCTCTCTCTCTCTCTCTCTTTGCCTCTACGGTATCCACCTGTGCATGTCGTCTATCTGATGACCGCGTTCGCCACTGGCGCCGTGCACGGACCGGCCGAGGTGAGGAACGGATGGCCCTGCCACGTCGCCACGCCGTCGGCATCGGTCTTCATATCTTCGCCGATCGTGACCAGCACTTTCTTTTTTTCAACTTGCGCCGGTGTGAAAGGCTCCCCTTTGAGCTCAGCGAACACGATCCGCTCGCCAATCTTGGCGTCGGCTGGTGGGTCCACGAACGCGACTTTTTCCTTGCCGTCCGCGATCGGAATCGCCGCACACATGACCATGCCGTGGCTCTTGAAGCCCACGAGGTTGCGCGCCTTCAAGTTGCAAAGCACCAAGATGCGGCGGTCCTGCATCTCCTCCAGCGAGTAGTGGTACACGAGCCCACTGGCGATCTGTCGCGGCTCATCCTCACCAACGTCAATCTCTTCACAGTAGAGCCTAATTGTTACGTGACAGAAGTGTACCCACGATATTAGCCACGGGACATCCAGTAGTTATAGAGAGAGACAGTGCCAACTCACTTGTCCGCCGTTTCGTGCTTCCAGACCTTGACGATCTTGCCCACACGGATGTCAAGCTTGGTGATCTCTGGCTGGTCCGCATCAGCAACCGCAGCGGCGGCCTTTTTCGCTGGCTTTGGACCTTTTTCTTTCTTTGGTTTCGCGTCGCCCTCTGCCGCCCCCGCCGCAGCCTTTTTCGACTGCTGCTGCTTTGCTGGCACTGGCGCGTTTGGGTCAATGCCCAAATCCGTCTCCAGATCGCTGATAATCTTGTTCAATTGTTCCGCTGCACTGCTCATTGTTGGTCGCTTTTTTCTTGTTCTTCTGCTTCTGTTGTCACTCAAACTGATGGCATTGCCAACCTTCATGATAAAAAAGCGTTTTTTTGAACAAATCATCCTAAAACAGTAGATTTGATTGATTTGAAAACAAAACAGCATTTTACTACAGTTATCCGTGTGTGTTCACTGAATTAAGACCATCCATGAGATAAAAAGGTAAAAGAGAAGCACAGGGTAGACCGTGAGAGCTTTCCGCTTCGGGGGCACCATCTTGGACATGAAGACGACCGATGCTGCCAATGACAAAAACACATACAGTAAGATAATTTAGTGCAGCTGGGCTGTCCAGGTTTGGTCGAGCCTTGGAAGCGCAACGCACCTCGAGTGGACCATAGAAAGCCAACAGTGACAATGAGAAGACGGATCATCACGTGGGTCCACACGAGCTTCATCATCAGCAGAAGCAGTGTCGCAATATTGAGCGGGAAGATGCAGTAGCCCAAGACACAGACGCTTTGGAAAAAAGAGCTGCACAGTTCGCCAAAACCCAAAACAATCAGAATCGTGTCGTCGAGTACTTTGGCAGTGGGGGCTTACATGTGGCTGCCCAGTAGTTGCGCGTTGATCGTCACGACCGCTGCGCCCGCCCACACGACGACGAAGACGCCGGTGAACACCATCGCCGATTGATGCGCTGGAGCCGTCAGACTCAACATGCTACTCAACCACAGCAGAAACAAAGAGATCGATATCATGAGATATAAACACACGTCGCAGCTCATAAATATCAAACAGAGCCATACGTACATCGACAAAGATAAACACAGCATTAATGGGCCCCATAGGTCCCCTTGTCATGACAAACAATGCAGTCAGTCAATGGGTGTGACATGCTCATCATCTAATCTAGCGTGCTGTACGTACAGTCGCGAAGCGCCTTCAGCGTATCATCGGACGTATTCCGAGGGATCAACACGACCTTGAGCTTGCCAGCGACAAGCTTGACATCGCGGAGCTGTTCCCATTTCACAAAAATATAAATAAGAAAAGCAATAAGGAATTGGAGATTTAGTTCGTTCCCCCCATGTCCACGTACGATTGTCGCCGATACCGGCTCATCCAGCGTATTCTCCTCGCTGGAAGGCAAACTAATGCTGCCAGACACAAACGTCATGTCTGGCACGGGCGTTGGTGGGGCCTGTGCCGCATTCAGAGGCGGGCTCTTTGCGCCCACCGTCACTGTCTCCTCATTCATCATCTTGGTCTGTGGTGTGTCTGAAGTGGAGAAACCTTGATCCAAGGTACGGAATCCGAAATTATGGTGGCAAGCCTAGGCCAATAACCCTAAACTAGGACCAAGGCAACAAGTCGCCCCATTCAATTCCATCACGACATTCGCCCACCACAACACTATGGACGCCTCGGACGACTTCAGCGACAGCGAGTCCAGCGAGTATGGCCTGCGCGATCTCGCGAATCTCCCACTTTTGGAGCAAGTGCATCGTCTCTTCCACGCGATCCAGCAAAAATACCCGTACACAGAGGTGAGTTCTTGTGGTCGCAATCCAACTGAGGGTCCGTCGTATTCGTATTCATCGTGTGCAATGTGTCGTCGTCCTGTGAGCAGACAAATGCGTGGAAGCAGCTGCCACTGGAGCAAAAGCGCGTCATGCTTCAGTATATTCGAGAACGCCGCGTGGAGAAGCAAGCAGCTGCGGTGGTGGGAAGCAGCAGCAGTGCTACTACTAGTCTCCAGGACGCACCAGCAGCAACAATAGCACCAGCAGCAACGACAGCAGCTGCGGCAACGTCTTCAACTGCTACAAGAGTGAAGACCGACCCGTACTTGCAGATGCTCCAGAAACGCACACTGACGGTCACACCGTCAGTGTCATCTTCTGTGGCGCCGCCCACGCGTGTCCTCCACCCAAACAGCTCATACACGGCCGGCCAGCCACCGCCAGTGGCGCAGTACGTGGAAAGCAACAAAGCGGCGGCGCGTCGCTCGTTCAGATCGCGTTGGAAAGTCGCCGAGGCAGAGTTTTACGATGAAATGTGTGCGTGCGGCACGAAACACGACGAGCCCACAAGCGCCGCAACAAGAGGCGCGCTGGTGCTGACCATGCGCGCCATGCTGTCCACGTTTGGCGACCATACGCGCCCGTGTCTCACAGCAGTCAAGCAAGTCAAGACAGTCGGTGAGTATATTTTCTTTGCCTCTATTAGTGCACGTAGCTCACTCTCTCCATGTTTTGTGTGTGTCTTTTTTTCATGCAGTCGGGAACTACTTGCGCAGTCGCTTGAGCGCTTTCGTCGAAGACATGGAAGTCCTTGTGCCGTGTTTACGGGTGCGTGTTACTGATTCCTCCTCCTTCTTTTCTTCCATGACTCTCTCTGAACATCTAGGGCCGTGTCTATCTGGCTGATCTAGTTACTGGTCGAAGTCTTCCCGGAAGAAGCCACGTACTACGGTCGCTGGCGTGAGTTTCGTGGCGAAACCAAGCAGCAAGAAGCCGACCTGGAAGTCGTGGAAGAAGACGACTTGGCCGAAGAACTGGACTTGTTTGCCATCTCCGAGGCTGACGTCGTGTTCAACGAGACGTTCTTGGAGCGGATACGGTTTGCCGATGAGCGCACACGAGCGATGGACTGGTCGATCTACGACTCGTTTGCCAAGAGCCGCAAGCTGAATTTCATGAGCCAAAAGGGCTTCCCCTTCCGCCAATGGCTCGGCTTGGGCTCGTGTTCGCGCGCGTCGCTCGAGTTCATGAACTTTGTCGCGTACCACAAGTGAGTTCGTCGTCTTTTGTGTGTGTGCGTGTGGGGTGGTGGATATGTGGCTGGTGGTTGTAACCTTGCCCTTGTTGGTTTGGATATTTCGTAGTATTGGTCGGCTCGTGGAGGCCGCGATCAAGATCCGCACAGGCGGACTCCTGCAAGTGCTCGCGTCGCCCTTGCTGGAAAGCGAGATCAAGTGCGTTGCAGTGGCTTTGAATTGGCTGTCTACCACTTGTGTACGATATGGTTGTGGACTCACGGGTGTTCCATTTGGTTGTGTAGCGCTGCAACGGAAGCGTTCCAGACGGCGCCCCAGTACCACGCAAAGACCACGACCACCACAGCCACGACAGCGGAGGGCGATGCTCGTGGCGGTGGAGCGGAGGATCACGGAGACGAGCCGCCCAGCAAAATGCGCCGTGTGGACGACGATGCGGCCACGACCACGACGACCACCACCACCTCCGAGTCGTCCTCGTCTTCCTCTCCGTCCACTGGATCGGCTGTCGATGCGACCGGACCGACACCACAGCGGCTGACGAGGCTCAAACGATTACGTTAAAAAAGAGAGACACTCCTTGGCCTCATCCACAAACATGAATGGTTCCTTTGCTCAGGAGAAAGCCCTTGACATGCCTACCGATCTCCAGCACCGGTACTACTGCAGTTGACCAGCTTCATACCCCACGGTACAGTAGTAGTTAGGTTATGCAAGGCGAGCAAAGTCATGATGCAGACGCAAGACTTGCTGTGTGGAGTGGGCAAAAATGGAAAACAATTCATGGTGTTTTAAAATTAAAGAGAACTGGAGATCCTACACTACAAATGCTAAATGCTGCTGGGAATTGGGAATTTTAACTTTGGCAAACTGGGAAGGCGCAAACTACAATTGGCATCTACACACTACAGACTACAGACTTTTTTGTACTTTTTGTTTTGTTGTTGTTGTTTTTTTTTGGTTGTTGTTTTTTTTCCTTTTTTTTTTTTTTTTGTTTTTGTTGTTGTTGTTTTTTTTTTTTCTTTCTTGTTTTTCTTTTGTTTTAATCAAGACGCGCCCATTGTTGTCGGACCATTTCCACCACGCGCTTTTTGTCAAAGCTTTTCAACGCCGCCGTCGTGCCGATCGGCAAGAGCATACACGGGTGGTACTCGACATGGCCAGCGGCGCCACTGCTG
>JAADWJ010000648.1:0-13998 GCA_023336165.1 Pythium monospermum | reverse complement strand
TTGAACGACATGAACTCGATGGAAATCGCACCACTGACGTTGGGTGATCCAGACCACGTGGATTGTGTGCCCATCACCGAGTCGGATTTGATCAGCAAGCTGGTCGCAGATGTGAGTGCGAACTGCGTGTTCTACGACCTCATGGAAGACGTCGGCTACGCGTGCACGTCGTCGGTCCGCGCGTTCCGCACGCTGCTGGCCGAGGCCGGACTTGAAAACGCACCGACAATTCCACCGGCTCAAGTCGCCGGTATGTTGGCGATGCTGTCGCGGACTTTCTCCGTACTCAAGCCAGAAAACAGCGCGACGTTGATCGCCAACTTGCCGTATGTGTGTGACTCGGCCAATGGCGCAGACGAGTTGGACGCCGCCTCGTTGCTTGGTGGAGGATCTGCCTCGAGCATGTCCAACCCATTTGATAGTAGCAAAGACAATTGGGATTTTGATGTGATCGCGGAAGTGATCCAGAAAGACTACAGCTCCATCAAATGGGCAAAAGTCGCGGAAAAACTGGACCGAGACGACTTGGTCATCGCCAATGCCGCGCAGTTGCGTGTGTTGATCACAGCGTTCCAGAAATTCTCGCAGACCAAGTTCAAGATCGCGACGCTGCTGCATCCGTGGAAGCACAGTCGCGCGCATATGAGTTTGCTCAAGGCTGCGATCGAGTGCCCACCAGAAGTGCTTTCGTTTGCCGAGTCGCCGCATAAACTTGCGCCTTTTGAAGGTGCCGATGCCTCGCAAGCACCTAAAAATGGCGTCTGGTTTTCGCTGGATGCTGTGGAAACCTTGCTGGAACTATCGGAAAAGGACTGCTACGAAGACGTGCGTCGCATTTTTGATGGCGCCATGAAAAGCTGTCCCGATGTGTTGATCGCCAACGTCGCACAGGCGTCGCCTCGATGGAACGGGCTCCGCGACGATGTCTTTGCCGACTTGTTTGCCACCTACATCATGGGCCGCCCCAACGCGCCAGCGATCATGCGCCACTTGTGGTCTCTTGCACCAAAGCTTGTGCTGTACGCGAGTGTCAAGTGCTTTTACGCGGCGTCGTCGCCGCAAATCATTTCGCGGCTTTTTGCATTGTTCCGCAACACGGGCGATTCGTTTGCGTCTGCGATCCACTCGAACTATTTTTCATTTGCGGTTTCGCTGGCGGTGATGGGCGCGAACCACGATGTATTGAATTTGGAGACGTGGCTCGTCGAGCGGTTGGCGTCGCAACGCACGGCGTTTGCGACCTCGTGTCTTGCGTTTGTGCACCGCAACTACGCGCGTGCGATCCCAAAGAGCACCGTGACGCCACAGACCAGCCACGCGCTGTCGATCGAGTCGCTTGCGGTCATTCTCAAGTGTATCGTCGCAGTGCAGTCGGCGCTACCGCCAATGATTTCCATGGAGCTGAAGCGCGTGATCTCGCTCTGCATGGAAGCACACCCAGTGATCTCGTCCACGGCGCGGCCGCCAGTGGATACGAGCGCTGCAAGTAGTGGCGTTCCTGGTGTCATTTCGGCCTCTTTGGCAGCCGCTGGTGCACTCCCGGGTGGGCCTTCCGCTGGCAGCAGCACCACTACCATGGCAGCAGCAGCAGCAGGGAGCGATGCTGCTACTGCTGTTGGAGTGACTGCCAACGGAGAAACGCCAGCGATCACGGCGGAGATGATCGAAGAGCAAGCCAACGCGTACTTTCAGCAAATCTACACGTCGGAGCAAAACATCAACGATGTCGTGGCCATGCTCAAGCGGTTTCAAAGCTCACGGGACGAACGGGAGCGTCAGATTTTCTATTGCATGATCCACAACTTGTTTGACGAGTACCGCTTTTTCCCACGGTACCCAGAGATGGAGCTGCGCATCACGGGTGTTCTTTTCGGCAAACTCATTGAACACCAAGTGTTGCCCCCCAATTTCTTACAAACCGCGTTGCGGTCCGTGCTGGAAAGTCTGCGTGAGCCAGTGAATTCCAAGTTTTTCTTTTTTGGTGCGGTCGCGTTGCAGCAATTTGTGCCGCGCTTGAAGGAATTGCCAGCGTATTGCACGAATTTGTCGCAGATCCCACATTTGCAGCACGCGCTGCCCGAGATCATGCGGGTCGTGAACCAAATCACGCGCGCGGTGGCGTTGAATGGCGGGCTCAAGCCTTCCGGCGCCAGTATTGGGGCAACTGGCGATCTCTCGAGCGCGGACATGTGTAGTTTGAGTGCCTTGGTGTCGGGGTCGTCGTCGACTGGCGCGGCATCGGCGGCGGCTCTTGCAGCAGCTGAAGCTGGTGGCGCGACGTCCAAGTTGGCGAGTCTCGGCTTTGGCGGTGGCATGCTTCCGCCACCCAGCGACGCGATGGGCACCGGTGGTCCTGGCGGTCCGGGTGCGTCGCCGTTGCGCAAGCCGTTGACGCCACGCAAATCCGAGTCGGACTTGACTGGGCTCGGCCGCGCACCTGGTGCTGGGCTTGGTATCCAGATCCCACCTCCTAGTGGTGCGATGCTCGTGCCGCGCATGTCGCCTGGTGGCGCAACGTCTACATCGCCCAAGATCGCGACCACGCCACAGCAAGCCGCGCCGCCACCGGCCGTGCTTGTCGTGGACCATATCTTCCACGACTCGAGCGAAGTGGACGAAAGCGAAGAGGTCGTGCAGCCCGATGAAACCATCAAAGACCGCATCCACTTTATTGTCAACAACATGTCGATTTCCAATTTGGATGCCAAGATTCCAGAAGTTCGGAAACTTTTGGTGGACGTGTACCACTCGTGGATGGCGCAATACCTTGTGGTGAAGCGGATTTCGACCCAGCCAAACTACCACGCGGTGTTTTTAGTGTTTATCGAGAAACTCAACCGCCCGGAATTGGAAAAAGAAATCTTGAAGCGGACGCTGCAAAATACGCGCAAGTTGTTGACGTCGGGCACGATCACGACCAATTCACAACAGCGCTCGTTGCTCAAGAACCTGGGCTCGTGGCTTGGTGTGTTCACACTGGCCCGCAACAAACCTTTGCTGCAGCGTGATTTGGATTTGAAAGAGTTGCTGTATGTCGGCTACGAGACGGGCCACTTGCTCGCGGTGACGCCGTTTGTCGCCAAGATCTTGGAAGGCTGCAAGAAATCCAAGATTTTCAAGCCACCGAACCCGTGGCTCATGGGCATGATCCATGCGATGAGTGAGATTTACGACGTGCCCGATCTGAAACTGAATTTAAAATTTGAGATTGAAGTGCTCTTTAAGCAGTTTAAGCTCAATGTCGAAGACCAGCGCAAGGCCAACTTGCTCCATACGCGCGCAACCCCACCACGGCTTTCGAATCCAGATTTCAACGTCAAGGCGCCAAAGACGTCGCTCGCTGGTGGTGTTGGCATGATGCGGTCGGCGACGCCACCGCCTGGTGGCTCCAAGCTTACGCTTGGCCAGAAGCCGATGATGCTGCCTGGAGGAGGCGGGCTCGCGATGGGGTCGACCACGCCATCCAAGCTGCTCAACAAGCAAGCGCCGTCGTCAAGCCCACCGCCAGGCGGCGCGCGGGACGGGCTCGCGGGCTACGCTGGCGGAGCGGCTGGTCCAGGTGCAGCAGCAGCAGCGGTGGCCGGTGCAAGCGCGGTGAACAACAACACTGTCTCAGAGTCGACTGTGATCCCCAACTTGGCGTCGTACGTGGCCGTCAACCCGGACTTGCCATTGCACAATGTGAACTTGCGTCGCCTTGTGCCGCTCGCGGTGGACCGTGCGATCCGCGAAGTGATCTCGCCTGTCGTGGAGCGCAGTGTCACGATCGCATGTATCACGACCCGCGAGATCATCCTCAAGGACTTTGCGACCGAAGTGGACGACGTCAAGATGCGCAAGGCTGCGCATTTGATGGTCGCGAGTATGTCGGGCTCACTTGCGCTGATCACTGCGAAAGAGCCATTGCGCAATTCGATCGCGACCCACTTGCGCGCGCTGATTCCAACAAGTGCCGGGGATCCACAACAAATTGAAAATGTGATTCAAGTGTGTTCGAATGAAAACACGGATTTGGGCTGCATGTTGATCGAGAAGGCGTCCTCGGAAAAGGCTATGCGGGACATTGACGAAGCACTTGGCGCAGCCTACGGGTCTCGCCGTCGCTACCAGCAACAACAGCTGCAAGGCGGCAAGCCCGTCGATGGCAGTGTGCACTTTTTTGAAGGCACGGCGCATCAGCCACCGAGCAACTTGCCGGATTTGTTTCAACCAAAGGCAAGCGGTGTACCACATTCCCAGTTGATCGTGTACGAAACGTTCCAGCGGATCCCACGCGCAGCAGCGATGCCAACGTCGCGCACGCCGACCCCTGGTGGTGGCGTGGCCGGCCTGCGGGACGACAAGGACGCAGCCTTGGGTGGCGCACCAGGTGTTGGTGGCATGGGCATGGGCGGCTTGGCCGCGAGCGGACCTGGCGCGATCGGTGACGCATCGATCGGTGGCGGTGTGACGGTCGCAGCGGCGTTGGACCGCTTTGCCGGTCTCATGGAGAAGTTTGAGATGTTTGTGCAAAACGTTGTGCGCCAAGCGACGGCCGCGCAACGCGACTTGCCGTCTCTTTTGGCGATCCCATCGGAAAGCGACGTCTTTGCCGTGCTCCGTGAAGTGCGTGCGCTTGGCGCCGCGGTCAAGCCCACGATGCGCGAAGAAGCGTGCTTGAAGATTGGCCACCGGATCGTCAAGTGCTTGTACGAACTCGGTGGTGGCCGTGGCGACGAGCTGTTTTTGGAGATCCTCGTGAGCTCGTTGGAGGCGCTCGCTCAAAGCTGCGACAAGCTCAAGAAAGAAGTCGCCGGCTGGATCTTGCGCGCGCCCGTGGAAGACAAGCTCAAGCTCCATTGTGAGATCATGATCGCGCTTGTGCGCTTCAAAGTCGTGGAATTGACCGAGTTTGACGTCTACTTGACGCGCAACATGGAGCGCAACAGCGTCGCGATCGAGTTTGCCGTCCATATCGTGCGCCAGTGTTTGCCCATGGACCACGTGACGTTGGCCAAGCAATTGCCCAACACCTTGGACGCGTTGGCTCGCATCGTGGAGCGCCACGGCGCATCAGCCAACAAGAACGTGCAGATCTTGGCGGCTCTGCTGGAACAAGCGCGCACGCAGCGTGCACGACTCGGAGTGGCAGCGGCCAAGAACGTTGGCTCGATTGGTGGCAAACCAGGTGTTGCAGCAGGTATTGGTGGTGCTGGTGGTGCTGTTGCTGCTGGCGTCGAAGCCCGCAGCCCGGCGCAAGAACACGCGGCTTTCCGCCACACCGTCAGCAATGCACTGGAGCACTGGATCGCGATCTACAAAGAGCCCAGCAGCAACTCGAAGATCCACGCGCAGTACATTCAAATGCTCAAGCAGTACGGGTTGCTGAACGACGACGAAAGCATCTCGCTCTTTTTCCGCTTTGGCACCGAGCTTTGTGTGGACGCGTGTCTCAAATCGGCCTCGGCCGCGGACCCGTCGGCGTCCACGAAAGGCCGCAAGCCAGTCTTGAACTATGGCGTCGTGGATGCGCTGACCCACTTGATGGTGTTGCTCATCAAGTACTTGGACCCAAACGCCAACGCCAAGCTGCAAGTCTTGAACCACGCCGTGGGCGCCATCGCGAATGTGCTCGCGGCGGCTCATGATTTGTCGCGCAAAAAGAAGGCGACTTTTGATCAGCGGGTGTTTTTCCGCATGTTTGCCAACCTCATGAAGGACCTCACGGTGCAAGAGCCCGTGCTGGATGCGATCCACTTGCAAGTGCTCAACACGTTTGCCAGCGCGTACAATACGCTGCAGCCCACGATGCTGCCCGGATTTGTGTTTGCCTGGACCGAGTTGGTCTCGCACCGCTGTTTCATGCCGTTGCTGTTGCGCGCCAAGCAGCAGCGCGGCTGGCAAATCCTTCATCGGCTCTTGATGAACTTGTTTGTGTTCTTGGAGCCATTTTTGCGCCACGCCAACACACATCAGCTGAGCCCGTCGATCGCGGCGTTGTACAAAGGCACGATGCGCATCGTGTTGGTCTTGCTTCACGATTACCCGGAGGTTTTGAGCGATTTTTACTCGAGTTTTTGTGACGTGTTGCCGACTTCGACAGTCCAGTTGCGCAATGTGATTTTGTCGGCGTTTTCACGGTCGATGCGGTTGCCAGACCCACTCACCCTTGGGCTTCAAGTCTCGCAGCTTCCAGAAGTGAGTATCTCGCCACGGCTCATGCCCGCGTGGGGCAGCGCGCTCGCGTACAACGGCATCAAAGAGTACGTCGATGAGTTTTTGCGCGCAACGTCCAACCGCGCGGCCGTGTTTCCCGCGGATTTGATCTCCAAACTGGTGCGTTCGCAATCCCAGATGGAGCGCGACCCGACCGCAAGCAAGTACGCCATCCCGGCGCTGAACGCGCTGGTGCTGTACTTGGGCAAAGAAGCCATCGTGGAAATGGCCAACTCGGCGGCCGCGGCAAGCGCGACCACTTCGTCGTCGGCTCGTGAGGATGCCAAAAATGGCTCGACGGTCAAGTTTGAACAAAGCGCATCCATGGATGTGTTCCGTTTCTTGGCCGATGAGCTGGACGCCGAAGGCCGCTACTGGTATTTCAGTTCGCTGGCCAACCACTTGCGGTACCCAAACGCCCACACGCACTATTTCAGCTGCGTCATTTTGTATTTGTTTTCGTACTCGAACAACAAAATGGTCAAGGAACAGATCACCCGCGTGCTCATCGAGCGGCTCATTGCGAATCGTCCGCATCCAGTACGTTTTTCCAATGTTTTTGGTTGTATCTATGTATTGGATCGTGGGACTGACCCTTTTTTGTTTTTCTTTATTGCTGTAGTGGGGATTGCTGGTGACATTTATTGAATTGATCCGTAACAAGAGCTACAAGTTTTGGGAACAAGAATACCTCGAGTGCTCAAGCGAGATCAAAGAAGTGTTTGACGACGTGGCGCGCACGTGCCTTGGCAATTCGGCCACGGGCCAGGCCATGACGCCTCTCGCTGGCCGCACCGACTAGGTGTGCATTATCAAACAAAACAACTCCCCACCGCAGTACCATACCATACATTACCAGTACTCTACTACGTATCCGTCGCCTCACGAAAGCAACGAATCGCTACGCACCGCAACAAGTCGCATCCGTAACTCAAGAAAAAATGCCCAGCGGAGCGTACTGGATAGAGAGGCGTCCACGCTTTCGCCCTCGTCACTCGTGTGTGTGCCGTTCCAGTCTGCCCATTTGCATCTATAATAATTTCTCCAATTTTTTCCAATTTTTCTCATTCTTCCCCGATCCTTTCCTATCTCTTTCTTCTCTCTCTCTCTCTCTCTTGGTTCTTGCCTCTGCTTTTAAAAAGTCCTACTTGTCAAACTTGCGAAGGATATTGAAAGCCGCAACGTACTGCAGCGCCGTGTGTTTGAGACTGTAGTCGGCTCCTGATAAACCAACTTTATCGACAAGCGCCAAGAGGCTGTCCACGGGTTTGCGGACGCGGTCCTCGGTCGTAAAATTGGACAAGAACTCGTCAAACAGCGTATCCACGGGCGCGACGGTGTAGCACGGCGTGTACTGCACTTCCATGACGATGCCGCGCGGAACGTTGCTGCGGGGCATGAACGTACACACACTCACGATGAAATCGCCAATCGCGAACTGGGTGCCTTCAAATTGGGCATCGGATTTGAACGCGTAGATCTCGACTTGCTGAAGAATGTTGGCGCCTTCGAGCCCGCACTCCAGCAACGCGCACACCTCCCCGGCGCCTTCAATGCCGTTGTCATGCAGAGCTGTTGTCTTGGACCGCTCATTCGTGAGAACCGCGTAGACAAGGTCGTCGTTCTGGGACATGCGCAGCATGAACATGCGCTGGTTACTGAACCCGTCTGTATTTGGACGGCAACAACAAACGCCCCACGAGAAAAAGATGAACACAACAAAGAACAAGTGTAAAGACGTAGGACCTGTCGTTGATTTTACCTGTAGTGGTTTTCCGGTTGAAGAGACGGCAGTGAACGGCATGCCGCCCCAGTTTGTAGCCGCCCATGCTCTCCAGTTTACGCAGGAGCTCTTGGTACTTTTGGGTGACATTGGCGTCTTGTATGATCACGACTCTGTTGTCACACGCAGCAGCAATGTCACTCACACTGTTAGTTCACGCTACTGTTTGGGCACCGCTCCATGCACCAGATCGTTGCTACACACCTCGTCATTCCCGTCATGGTGCTTGAGATGCTGTCCTCTGGACGGCTTTTGCCTTTTGCTTTCCTTTCGAATGCAAATCTGAATCTGTATCTGATGACATCTGAGACCAGGATTGGGGTTACGGTTACGTTTTTCTTGTGTCCCTCTCCAGGTTACATGGTCGATTTGTGAGTAACTTGGCGCCACAACATCAATCAGCACACGAAAAAAATGGACGATATGGACGCGACAGCGGCGCTCTTTGGCGGGAATGAGCCTCGCTTCGACGACGACGTGGAGGATATCGGTGGAGTTCTTCCTGTCAACTTCAATTTGCACTTACTCTCGACGCGTGGCGATGACGACTCGGCGAGTGACGGCGGTGAGTCGGCAGATAATGATGATGATGATGGCGATGCAGATATGCGCGATGATACAGACCCAGCAGAAATGGCGATTCGCGTTCTGCAAGCCGAGGCGGCGGTAGATCCACACGCTATCCACGAGGCGCTTCGAACCCACGCCGCTGAGCCAAGCGCAGCCGAGCTCCACCGCCAATTCGTGATGGCTGTTGCGGAACCGCCGCACCTTTTCATGTCGTCGTCCATAGGACCCATGCTCAGCGGTGCGATGGCTCCATTTGCGACCCCCATGGCCGATTCGACTGGAGAGAGTGCTTTTGTTCTTCTAGGTGCGAGAGCGTTGGTGCCATTGCGACCTGCCCCATTGGTGCCCAGTCCAAGTCAAGCAAAACCCGCTGCTCCCACTGCGCCCACCAGCACAGAAAGCAAACCGAAAAGCTCACGCAAGACTGCCGCCAAGTGTGAACAAGAAGGATGTACCAATTCGGAACAGGGCGGCGGCCTTTGTGTGGGCCATGGCGGTGGGCACCGGTGTCAGGTGGCCTTCTGTGAGTTCTACAACCTGCGGACATGCCCAGACCACGGCGGCGCCAAGCGGTGTGCGATGGCCGGATGCAACACCATTGCAGTTAATGCGGGATCGCTCTGCTCTGCCCATGGTGGAGGGAAAACGTGCAGCGTGGCCAAATGCAACAAGCATGATGCGGGTTTGGGTTTCTGTTTGCGCCACGGCGGTGGGCGGCCCTGCACGGTGGAAGGATGCAGCAAAAAGCAAATCCGCTTTGGGCTGTGTGGTTGCCACGGTGGGCGAGCTAAGTGCAAAGTCGACGGTTGTGACAAGTTTGATCGAGGGCAAGGCAAGTGCAAAGCCCACGGCGGCGGGTACACGTGCAAAATGGACGACTGCACCAAGCGAGACCGCGGCGGGGGCTTTTGTATCGCTCATGGAGGCGGCAAAAAGTGTTCGATCGACGGATGCACGACGCCCTGTGTTGGCGGCGGTCGATGCAAGCGCCACGGCGGGGGCAAGCGATGCCAAATGGACGCCTGCAGAAAATGGGCAATACAGCAAGGTCGCTGCAAAGACCACGGAGGCTCGGGACGGCGGTGCTGCGCCAAGGCGTGTGCCAAATACGACCAAGGAGGCGGCTACTGCCTCGCACATGGCGGTGGGTACAAGTGCGTCGTGCCCGATTGCACCAAGAAAGGCGTCCGCTTTGGGCGGTGCTGTGCCCACGGCGGCAAGCCGCGATGCACGGTGGACGGATGCGAACGCATGGCGCAGTTGAAAGGCGTTTGTAAAGCGCATGGCGGATCTGCGCTGTGTGAGATGCCCGACTGCTCGCGCAAGGCCATGGGCAAGAAAAAATGCCTCGCCCACGGTGGAGGCGGCTCCAAGTGCAAGGTGGATACCTGTGAAAAGACCAACCGCGGTGGCGGCTTCTGCAAGGCGCATGGCGGTGGACGAAAATGTTTGGCGACAAATTGTAACGAGTGGGTCGTCGGCGGAGGCCACTGCCCGCAGCATCAGCTCTTTGACGCGTCCTCTTCCGTCGCCATCGTGTAAAAACCAAAACAACCAAACTGAACTAATTTAAATGCAGAGAGGAGATTGTGTGGGTGGATATTTACTTGTGATATGTATTTGGATGTCCGTGCAGTTTTGTTCTTTGCATCTTTTTTTTTCTACAGGAAAGAGATGCCGCTGTTGATGGCGTCGACTTCAGCGGGCGACATCGGAATCTTCTTGGCGTGGTGGAACGGCAGCACGTTCGCACTCGGCGGTTGGAGAGCCACTGCGACCTTGAACGTGGCGGCGGCCGCTGGCTTTGTCGCTGGCGCTGGCGCTGATGCCTTGTGCGGCAAAAGCGATCGCTTTCCCAAGAACTTGATGAGTGGCGACCGGTGTCCCGACGCGACTGGGGTAGCAGCAGCAGCAGCTGCAGCTGCAGGAGCCGCCGCAGCCACTGGCGCAGCTGGTGCAGATGCACTCGTAGACGGCGCGGACGCCTTTGAAGCTGGCGCACGGCTGTCATCGACCGAGAAAAGCGGTGTGCCAACCAAAACGTTCTGTTCCAGAGAGGCAAAATGCTCGACGATCGTACCGGCCATTGGACTCATGACGTCGATGCTGACCTACATACCATATACAAAGACCGCCCCCGATCAAAATAATGAAACCAATGCCTTTTTTTGTATATGATCGACACGTACTTTGTCGGTTTCAAGCACCGCGACGACCTCATCGACGTGGACGCCGTCGCCCACGGCTTTGACGACTTGCACGAGCGTGCCTTCGCTGATCGAGTCGCCCATGGACGGCACATTCACGGTATGCACCGCCAGCAAACGCACACTACCGGCATGGAAAGAGCGGCGCGCGCCCACGGTCTTGGCGCTCGACGCTGCTTGGTGGCACACAGAGCGGAGCATCGTGCGGATCACTCGTCTTGATTGATCTGAGCAAATTGTCGACAATCGATGAGCTCGCCCCACGTTTCACACCGTCTGTTGTGAGCTGCTTCGTTCATGGCGACGCCGGTTCAAATGAAGTATCAAAGGACCTCTGATTATGAATACATCTGCGTCAACGTGCAACATATAGAAACCTCTATCCTTCTATATATGTACGCAGTTGAAGCTGGAAGAAGAACATTGCGCAAAGTCGTTGCCACCATCATGAAAGGAGGAGAGCTCGCGACTGCCGCCGCAGTGGCAACCGCCGTCGCTATCTCGGGCACTGTGTTGTATAAACGTAATGCACAAGCAAAGGAGTATGCAGCCATGGTCGCGGGACTCGCTGACCCTCAAAAATACTGCGAAGCGGCGCTTGTGATCGTCGTCGACATTGGCAGTTCGTCCATCCGCGCGAGCTGCTTTGCTCTTGTCGACGCTGCGTTAGGGAAAGCCGTGCGATGCAAATCGTCACCAGTAACAAACGCTGTCGAGTGGGTGATGCTGCGTGGGTCCATGCGGCAGCAGCAAATGGAAGGCATCATCAACGAGCATGGCGAAGCGAATATCCACCGCATCGAGGCCGCCCTGGAGACCGCGTTGGACAGCGTACTCGCCTACCTGCGAGCCGCGGGACTCGAGAAGCGCGTCCGTGGGGTCGGATTTAGCTCGTTCGTGATGAATCTGCTTGGGGTGGACCACAAGGTGCGCTGTAGTAGCTTGAAAATGAATGCACTGGTTGGTGAGAGAGGAGTGAAAAACTGACCACACGCTTTTTATTCACCTACGTACCTATAGGGCGCAGCCGTGACGCCAGTGTACACGGTAATGGCATGCGTTGGATATGTTGTGCTTGGTATTGGCTACATTTTTTACCAATACTGTACTCTATAGTACGCAGGCCGTCGCGCGTCCACGGCATCGTACGCCCGCCAGCTTCGCGAAACGCTCACAACACAAGGATCACTGGACGAATTCCACAATCGCACAGGCATGTGGAAGATCACCCATAGCATCTAAGTGGGCTGTTCATTTTGGCTCATGGTTATCAACTACGCTACACGCAGGCACGGTCATCCACCCAGCGTACGCACCGGCCGAGTTCCTTCGGCTCCATCATGAGGAACCAGACACAGTCGCACGTGTATCCAAATGGCAGAGCATCTCGTCGTATCTGCTGAGCAAATGGACGCTGGCAGGCGGCCGTGGCGCGCTCCCCGTCAGCTTAACCGAGGCGTCGTGGACGGGGCTCTTGGATTTCCGTCGCAGCCAGTGGGATGAGCCGCTGCTCGCGCTCGTGCACATGGACAAGGCCAAGATGCCTCAGCTGCAGGACTCTTCCGTGCCAGTCAGCGGCCTCCGTGCGACCTACGCAAGCAGATGGCCTGAGCTCTCGAATGTGCCTTTTTTCCTTGGCATTGGTGATGGCGCAGCGGCAAACGTCGGGTCCAAATGCATCGATTCGTCGTACGTATGATTTCAGCCAGGATTTGTATATATCGTAGATACACCCAGCTGATGTAATCTCTCTGTGCGCAGCCGCATCGCCGTGACGATTGGCACAAGCGCGGCCATCCGTATCGTGCTCCACAGTGACGCCATGCGGGACCATAAAGTGCCAAGGGGCCTTTGGTGCTACCGAATCGGCAAGCAACACGTCATGTTGGGCGGCGCGCTGAACGACGGCGGCTCCGTGTTTCAGTTTTTCCGCGAGACGTTACAGATGTCGCCACAAGGTGAGTTAGATACAGAGGTTGATGGACAGTAATTGCCATTGTCCAAAACTGACGTAGAGTGCTACTACTGCTGCTGCTGATGATGATCCATAGACATTGATGCGCGCCTCCAGGCCATCAAACCTGGCCAGCATGGCCTGACCATGTTGCCGTTCTTCAGTGGCGAGCGAGCGCCAGGATGGCGTGACGACGCCACGTGTACCATCACGGGCATCACCAAGTGGACGACGCCCGTGGATTTCCTTCAAGCAGGCATGGAGGCCGTGGCACTGCGGATCGCTCAAGTATACTCCCTCTTAGGTACGTTTTCTGTTTACTCTCTGTCTCTCAGGGGAAAACAAGTATTGGGCTTGACATTGACTCTGGATCATTATTTGCAGCTGGCTACGCCGACTCTGACGCCATCGTGGTCGCCAGTGGCACGGCACTCACTTCGTCTCGCGCATGGCGCCAGATGCTAGCGGATGCGTTGGGCCGTGAACTCGCTATGGAGACCAGTGCCACGGAAGCCACGTCGCGCGGCGTGGCTGTGTTCATGGGTACCTACCTGGGCTACCACTCGCTCGTGCAGTCGCAACGGCTCGACTCGACCTTGCAGTCCCATCCAAACGTCCACGCCCATGCAGCCTACCTCACAGCGCGTCAACAACAAGAAACACTGTATCGTCAACTGTATTAGTCGTACCGGTACAATAGTAATACTGGTAGAAAAGCAGCACCTTCATATATTTTTTGTTTTTAAGAAAGCGCGTCATCGACGATCGTTTTCATTTCATGGACATGCAGCTCGTACTGGCCTGTCGCAGGTGACGCCGACGGTAAGCGGCCCACGTAGCTCACTTTACGTGGGTCTCCTAGCTCTTCCAGCACGGTCAACAGCCGTGGGAACACAAACGACCACGGTCCCATATTTTTGGGTTCTTCTTGCACCCACACAAGCTCGGCCTTTGGGTATTTCTCGACAAAATTTGCGACTTCTTGAAACGGGAACGGCGCAATTTGTTCAATGCGAGCGGTCGCAATATTCGCCAGCGACCGGCCCCGCATGGTATGCACCAATGGGTAGTAAATCTTGCCACAGCAAAAAATCAGTTTGCGCACTTTCTCCGGCTTGACCAAATTCGCCAAGTCATCCGGATGTGGTGGAAGCACTCGCACAAAAGAAGAATCGCCGACAAAATCGTCCAAATCCGAATTACATGGCCGGTGGTGGAGAAGCGACTTTGGCGTAAACAAAATGAGCGGCTTTTTGTCCGTGCGCATCACTTGGCGACGCAGTGCGTGG
>JAADWJ010000647.1:0-14005 GCA_023336165.1 Pythium monospermum | reverse complement strand
ATGTATTGACAATGCGAATTATGTGTAGAGAGAAAGAGTTGGCGGCGGTCAAAGTCAAGAAAGAAGACGTTGAACTGATCGCGCGCGAGATGGAGATGACGGCGCAGCAGGCGGACCGTAAGCTGCGAGAAGCCGGTGGCGATGTGATCACGTGCTTGACCGAGTTGATGGCATAAATACAATGAAATCGCATCTTAGAGAAGGGGGACGGCGGCACAAGTACAGGTTGTACGTAGCAGTATAGAGAGCGGCTCACAAGGCACGGTACCTGGTTGATGAGACTACGTATCGATGATCAGACGCGCCAGCAACACACAAAACAAAGAAGTTATCTACATGATGCTAGGTTGTGTATTGTGTTGTTCATTTGTGTTTATACTACAGTAGTATGGATATGCCACTCTATAGCGTATTGTCTCCGGCTCGTACTCGTGCTGCTTGATTGCCTGCGGTGCCACCACCGCCGCCGCCATTCGGTGCCAAATGGCTGTGTCGCTCATGGGATTTCCGGATCGTGCTCAGCATGCGCTGCATCTTGGCGACTGCGACGTGTTCGATCTTGCCTGGTTTCATCATGTTGATGGATTCGCGGAACGCGTGGCAGGCGTCCAGCAACTTGGACCCTTTGCGGTTAAGATGCGGATCCAGCGCATCCAGGATGCCTTGGAAATGCGCGCTTTTCTTGAACCGCGGGAAGCTGTCTTTGATCATGAGCTTCATGATCTCGTCATTTGCGGCATCAAAAAAAGTGGGCAAGACATCCTCGACGGGCGAAAGCTTTTTCAGACTTTGGATCACGTAGTCACGGATGGTCGCCGGGAGGTTGACTTCTTTGGGCGAATTGGGCTGAATGTACCGCTGCACGATGTACGTGGCCATGGCATGGCGCTCTTCGCGTGGCAGCGCTCGGTATTTTTGGACGTCCAAGCAAAAGATAAAGTTTTCATCGCTGTGCTCGGCCTCCAGGAAAGTCTGGAAACGCTGCGTCAAGATGGCATGCCGAAGCACCGCGGCGAGGTCGCACCGCTCGCCAAACCACGCGATATTTGCCTCCGCGGCGATTTCTGGGAACTCGTTGAAAAGCTGCGTGATCTTGGAATACGAACAAGTCAACTGCACGACAGGAGACCGCGCCATGATCTTGCCCCGTGGGAAATTGAGCCGTTCAAAAGTGAACGGACCAAAATAACAGCCAGGCGTGAGAAAAATCGAGTGGTCTCGCCTGCCCGAACGGCGCGGCTCACCGGATACAATCTCCAAGACGCCGTACACGACGATACAGAACTTGGGTTCCACTGAGGACTCATTGTCCAGCACCAAGTCGTTCTTGTGGACATGGTCTTCAATCGTGAGATCGTGGGAGAATTGCACAAGCCGTTGAGCCGGCAAGCTCTTCATGTACGGAAGCACGCCGCTCATGACCGCTTTGGAAACGAGCCGCTCCTTGAGCAACTTGTAGACGCTGACTTTGACGTCAGGAAGCTTTTCAAGGAAAGCATGGAAGGCCTCCTTCTCGATACTCATGAGCAGACAGCTATCCACGGCCGTGACGGTCGCGGCGCGTGGGATGTTGATGAGCAGCGACATTTCGCCAAAGAAGGAGCCGGGCTCTAGCCTGGCGAGCGGCGCAGCTGCGCGGGAACTGGATACTTCTAATGCGCCGGCGAGTGTGATAAACATTTGTGTGCTCACGCCTTCGTCTTCTCTGAAAATGACCGACCGTGGCGGGTACACTCGGATCGTGGAGACATCGGTGAGCACGACAAGCTTGTCGCGTGGGATGCCTGAGAAGAACGGGATTCCGCCCACAATTTCCACAAGGTCCGCGTTTGTGAGCACGTTGATGGACTGCAAGTTTGTGGTCGCGCCATTGCCGGTGACGGGGATTTTGTTGAGTGAGATTGTGAGATACTGCGTTTGGTGGCGGAGCTCGACGCGGTCACAGGTCGCCGACTTGAGCACGACCTCGGCTCCGTTTGACGGACAGGAGTACCGGCAGACGACATCTTGGTCGCTTCTCCAATACACTAGGATCTCGTCGCTTTGTATGGGAATCACGCCATCATCCCATGTCGACTCGGGGCCCGTCATGCTGTACCGTGCGTTGTGGGCCGTCGTAGTCGCCTTGTGAGACCGTTCCACAGGCGCGTGGGCCGCGGCGGTGCGCGTCGCGACGATCGCATGGGTTCTCGTGTTGTTCCGGTACAAATCGACGCGACCATTGATGATGAGAAGCACCGACGCCTGGGATGGCTTGAGTGGCCGGCGGTCGTCGGCGTACTTGAGCTTGGCGTTCGCGATCACTTTCTCTTTGTTTTCGCCGCCGATCAGCGGAAGTACCGTACTCAGCTCATAAATCTGGCGGATCTCGTGGAGATCAGCGTGGACACCGAGCGCTGCGCCCATGGTGAATCGTGGAGGCAGTCGGCGGACGGCAATTCGCCCTGCACACAGCAGCAGCACAACAGAAAAGCCCGCCACCAATGGGAAGACGGCGCTTCCTACGCAGTAATTCAGGCGACAGCCGCTTCTGCGATGAAATGCACCATAGAGACAACAAAGGTAAGGTGGCGCGAGAAACAACTTCGATTTAGCATTATCAGTACGATGTCGTTCCGCAAACGTACATAAATAGCCAAGCGAGGTTCCATCTCCAAGTATTCTTGGCCTTGCCTTTGACAATGGTTGAAGTCACAAACGTCTTAACTCTGCCTCACTATAGTGACTTGCATTCCGTAGTGTGCACCACACGTAAAATGTGAGCCTACGTTAATGTGTACCACATCAAAGAGCGGCAAATCACAACTGTACACATTGCGATTGATGGCTTCGCTTCTATCCCAGAATCCCAGAAAGCCAAAGAGGGTGGATAGAGAGCATCATCATCAGATCGTTCGACCGCGGCCCTTTGACACAGAACGAGATAGCGACCACCAGCTGGTCAACGAGATTTTGTTGCTGATAATCAACCCAACCAAGAGAAGCTCATTCCACTCTGCCGCCCGTCATTCTCTATTATAGAAAGGAGACCCGGCGGCACCCTGATTCAAAAGCCACGCTCTCTTCTCTTTCTCTCTCTGCCTTGCTGTTCGCACTTGTTGCTTCAGCAGAACGGAAGAGACAGAGACCAACGAGGGTTTTTCTAGGAGCGTGAAGTGGAATTGGTCTTGCGCAACCCAGTTCCCGACTGTGTAGCACAGTACCAACCAACAATACCTCCCATCGCCACCACCACAAGTACCATGTCGACCGCCGCGACGACGCTAGCGCCTTTGACTACCAGTGCGCAGATCGACACCACCAAGAGGGACTGGCACGCGTCCACGACGGTCCAAGTGCGCCGTCGTGTGCTGCTTCAAATGTACGGAAAAAAGAAAAACGAAGAAAGAAATAGAGTCCATAGGCTTGAAAGAACTGACTGTTAGTTTTTTCACTCTGAATTGATCAGTTTGCTGCTGCTCAAGACCAAGTATGGGAAAGTGGACGCCAAAATTTCGTACATCGCGCGCCGTGCCGAGTTGGCGCTGTACACACAGGCCTTCTCGGCCATTGAATACCGAAACCCCAAGACGCTCAACCGACGCTTGCATTCGCTCGTGGTCAAGCTCCATATGAACAATTTGGCCGCGCAAGAAGACAAAGTCTTTGGCGTCGAAGCCGACGACTCGGCCATGGACTCTTCTTCTTGTCAACTGCATGGCAAGCGCGTGCGGCCAAGCGAAGAGCCTAGTGATCCGGCCACAGTTGTGGTAGTGGCGGCGCCATGCAAGCGGCCGCGAACGGCGGTGATGGCGGCAGCAGCTGTCTTGAAGGACAGCGCTCCACAAGCACCATCGGAGAGCCCGCTCTTCTTCAACGGCAACGTCGACCTGCTTCAACACGTGTGCTCGTTCCTGGACGCTCACGCAAACCTTCGCCTCGCTGCGACCAATCGATCTGCGCGCCACATTGTTCCATCCTTTATCACTTGCATCCGCGTGAGCGTGCAAACGTTGGACACGCTTTGCCCGCCCGCACGCACCACTTTCTTTGACCGGTTCCCAAACCTGGAGCTCGTGGAAGTGACCGGCGACAAGCAGTCCCATTTGCATTTTGATTTCCAGAACGAACTCGGGCTGGTACGTCGCAACGTCATTTGCCGCAGCCTCTTGGTCGCGCTCTCGCGGCAGCCACTCGCCAAACTCCAGTGTATGCGGTGGCACTACGCGTACGTCGACGGCGTCCACGACCGCATCACCAGCCAAATCGCAGACGTGCTGTTGGACCGATCCAAGTTCCCACACTTGAGCGAGCTGTCTCTGGTCGGCAACGCCGTGTCGGACGATGGAGTCGCGCATCTATGCAAGTCGTTGCGCCAAGCCAGTCGACCCATGGCGATCAAACTGCTCAATTTGGAACAAAACTTTGTGGGCGAGAGGGGCCATTTGCAGCTGGAAGAGTTGGTGCACAGCGTAGCAAGTCGCGACAGCGACCGCGGCGTCGAGAGCGACGGAACGGCAGCCACACTGATGGTCAAGCTCAGTGGGAACTTGCTGACTTCTCCAGCGCGGGCGAGTTGACACAGACTGGTGCAGTGGGTTTCTGTAAAGAACACTGTATTTTCAGTAGTGTGTGGACAGTATTGGACATGTGGAAGTGGAGTACATTGTGTTAGCTGGTGTTGTGGTGTGGGGGTCTTGTTGGTTGCAAAAAATGGCATTGGCATTGGCTTTTGGTGTCGCTTCATGATCTTCTTGTTCCTGTTGAAGTATTCTGCGACATGATACCAATCGACGTGGTCCACACAAATGTTTCAAATAGAAGGCTGTCTTTGCCAATCGCGTGAGTGACCACGAACAAATTGATTTGTTGGTGTGAAAAAATGGCATTGCGCCGCGGGAGCTTCCGCTTGCGTCTTTCGCGACCACTCGCGCAGTGGCACAATGGGACCGGGATACTGCGATGCTATAGCTCCATCTCATTACCTTCACTGGAAGAAGTCGATGCAAACCGCACCAAACACGTCGTCGTTGGGATGTCGGGCGGCGTCGATTCGTCGGTCACGGCGCTGATGCTGACCAAGCAAGGGTACCAAGTCACGGGCGTGTACATGAAGAACTGGGACTCCAGCGACGAGATCGGCGATGTGGCTTGTCCACATGACGCCGAGTTTAAAGATGTAGAGAGCGTCTGCCAGCAACTGGGCATCCAGACGCGTAAAGTGGACCTCGTGCAATCGTATTGGAACTCGGTCTTCTCGCCCTGCCTGGAAGGGTACGAAGACGGGTTGACGCCTAATCCGGATATTTTGTGTAACCGCGAGATCAAATTCAAGGCGTTTCTTGATTACGCCGCATCGATCGGTGCCGACTATGTCGCAACAGGCCATTATGCTTCTCTGCGCAAGGACCCACTGAGCACGAGTGACGCGCGCGTGCTGTTCTCGGCGAAAGACGAGTCCAAAGATCAGAGCTATTTCCTCTCCAATGTCGCTGGCTCAGCTTTTGAGCGTGTTCTCTTCCCGCTGGGCGATCTATGCAAGACAGAAGTGCGTCAGATCGCAGACGACGCAGGCCTCGTGACGGCCGCAAAGAAAGACAGTGTCGGGATTTGCTTTATCGGCAAGCGCAACTTTGCCGATTTTATCCACCAGTATATCCCCAAGCAAAGCGGATTCTTTTTCACGGTGGACGGTGCGCGATTGCACGAGCACAACGGACTCACCGCGTACACCGTTGGCCAAGGCGCCAAGCTCCAAGGCATGAGTGAGAAATGGTTTGTGGTGGGCAAGCGCAAGCGCCACCACTCGGTGATCGTCGCCGCGGGCACCAAGCACCCGGCACTGTTCACCGATGCGCTATTTGCGTCCGCGAGTCTTTTCAATTGGATCGCTGGCGATATGCCCGACGAGCTACGCGAAGCTGGCAGCCTCCGTTGCCAGTACCGTGTTCGCTACCGCCAACAGCTTGGCTACTGCACGATCACGATGGTGAGCCGCAGCGAGGCTCGCAAAAACGCAACGCAACTGCAAGACTGGAGCCCAGAGTTGGACGAGGAGGCCAATGACACGTACCTTCAGGTCGAATTCGATCAGCCGCAACGCGGAGTCACGCCGCAGCAAGCGCTCGTGCTGTACAGAGAGGATGGGCTATGCTATGGCGGCGGACCCATCTCGATCGCTGGCCGCTCGTACCACGAGATGAACAAACCGCTCGACCCCAATGTGTTTGACTGGCGATCCCATGCATAAAACGGATACCAATAAGTGTAGGGAAACTGTAGTGGTAACGAACGGCATCAATTTTACACACGACGCCAAACATGGTTTTCATTCGCATTTACGTTTCGTTTTAGTTTAGTTTGACCTAGTTTTGATTAAATAGCTGATTCGCATCAGACTCAGATGTCTCAATATCTGAGTCGTGATGGAGCACTGTTTCCTTCCTTCTCCCCATGGGAAAAATCATTCGAAAGAAAAGAAACCCCAAAGCAAGGGAATCCCGTTCGCTCGTTCGCTCGCTAGCTGACAACACAGCAGCAGACCACCCGCTGTACCCTCCCAGCCACAAGTATGAGCGACTCCCAGACGGCGTCCATGCTGCCAGCGCAGGGCTTTGCGGCCGCGGTCATCGGCGTGGCCATGGGCGACACCGCGAGCCCGTCCCCGTACCAAATGCAGCTCCCATTGTCGCCCAACCTCATGCGCAACCTCGGCGACCGCTCGTACGACAAGCGCAAAAGCGCGGCCATGGAGCTGGAAAACCTCATCAAGCAACTCCAAGAAAACGCCAACGCGATCGAACAAGTCCAACAACAACAACAGCTTCAACAACAAACCCAGGTCGACACAACGGCGCTGGCGGCGCTCCCCATGAACGCCAGCAGACAGCGCATCGCCGCGATCATTGAGCTACTGGGCAACGACTTTGCCTGTTCCACCAACGCAAACCACCGCAAAGGCGGGCTCATTGGGCTGGCCGCGACCGCGATCGGGCTCATGCACGACGCCCACATCCACCTGGACAAGCTGTTGCCTCCAGTGCTCCACTGCTTTGACGACCCTGAGTCGCGTGTGCGTTACTACGCCTGCGAATCGCTCTACAACATCGCAAAAGTCGCGCGGGGCCACATTTTGCAGTATTTTAACCAGATTTTCGATGGGCTTTGCAAATTATTTGCCGATGTTGACGTGGATGTCAAGAACGGCGCCAATTTACTGGACCGACTCGTGAAGGATATCGTGACGGAAAGCGAGTACTTTGACGTCGACATGTTCATCCCTCTTCTCCACAAGTACATCCGCATGACCAACCCGTACATCCGCCAGCTTCTTGTCGGATGGATCACGGTGTTGGACTCGGTGCCCGATATTGACATGCTGGACTGGCTGCCCGAGTTTCTTGATGGGCTTTTCAATATGTTGAGCGACGGAAACCGAGAAATCCGCCAAGCCGCCGACAGTGCGCTGGCGGAATTTTTACGGGAGATCAAGCAAACCGACCACGTGGACTATGGCCGCATGGTGGATATCCTCGTGGGCCAGTGTAACTCGAAAGAACGCTTCAACCGACTCACCGCGATCACGTGGGTCCACGAGTTTGTCAACTTGGGCAAAGAACGGCTCGTGGCCTTTTACGCCGACTTGCTGGCCGCGATCATGCACTGCATCTCCGACGCCGAGCATGAAATTCGCCAAGTCGCTGAGCGCGCCAATGACGACTTGCTGCAGCTTGTGAAAACCACCGAAGAAGATGTCAACTTGTCGCCGTTGATGCAAAAGCTCATCGCGGAGCTTGTGAGCGACCACGTGCCTACACGGATGGCGGCGTTGCGGTGGATCTCGATGCTTTTAGAGAAATCGCCCGAGCAATTGTCGTCCCATATTGGCGCGTTGTTGCCGACGCTGCTCAAGACGCTTTCGGATGTCTCTGATGCGGTCGTGTTGCTGGATTTGGAAGTGCTGGCGCGGATTTCGTTGAACCGAAGCGAATTTGAGCGCGTGATGCACGCGATTTTGAAATTGTTTGCGCAAGATCGCCGTCTTTTGGAGACCCGCGGCAGTTTGATTGTGCGCAAGCTGTGTGTGTTGCTGGATTCCAAAAGCATTTACATGATCTTTGCCAAAGTGTTGGCAGCCGAGCCAAGTGCGACGAGCATGAGCGCTTTCGGTGGTGGTGGTAAGCAAGCGGGATCCGATTTGACGACAGCGATGGCGATGGCGACGTCGTCGACTTTTTCTTTTTCGTTGTCTTCGTCTTCGTCTCTCACGGCAAGCGGCGGCAGCAACGACGCCGCGGCTGGTCAAGCGGCAACAGCCGCAGCAGCAGCAGCGCAGCCACCGCCCACGGATGGCGAGTTTGCGTCGGTCATGGTGCAGACGCTGAATTTGATTCTGCTGACGGCAAATGAACTGGAAAACTTGCGTGAAATCTTGCGCCGTTGCTTTCAGCCGACAGCGTGTGAGGAGGATATCCAAGTGTTTACCGTACGTCCGCTTGTCCTTCCGATCCACGTTTGCTTGCTGACTGTGGTAGTGCTCATTCGTTGTACGTGTATTTGTGATCTATAGGCGCTGTTCAAGTCGTGGTGCCACAACCCAGTGGCTGTCTTCAGCCTGTGTCTTCTCGCGCAGTCGTACTCGCTTTCGTGCCAGCTTATCGGCAAATTATATCCTTTTTCTTCCCCTTCTTTTGATCATGCCATACCAAATCCGATTGCCACTCTCCCTCCCTCTATTCTCTTGGAGTGGCCTTACATCACTTGATTTTTTGGAATGTGTGTACTGCAGACATTGATGCCTCCGTGGGCTTTCTCATGCAAGTCGACAAGCTCGTGCAGCTCTTGGAATCGCCCATTTTCATCCACATGCGGCTCCAGCTACTGGAAATCCAAGCCGAGTACCACTCGGATTTGGTCAAGAGCCTGTACGGTCTGCTGATGCTGTTACCGCAAAGCGCAGCGTTCCGGATCTTGCGCGATCGGCTCGCCAGTGTGACCAACATGGCGACGGCGATCGGTCGGATAAACCTAAGCGCACCGCCTCCGCTTCCGTGCCCGCGGATCCACCAAGACGACCAAGAAGACGACCAAGAAAGTCATCAGAAGAAACAACAACCAGCCATCACGACCAAGACCACCGCCACCAAGCAAGCTGCGATGCCTCGTGTGGACCGTGCGGCGCTTTTGAGTCACTTTGACAAAGTCCAGCAACGCCATCTTGAAGCGAGACAGAAAGGCTTCCATGACAAATCGTTGCTGCGCGACATGTAAGAGGCACAAGAACACTTGTGCCTGCAGTCGCTTACTCCCCACCATGGTTCCCCATCCATCCAGGTTTCTTCATTTCGTATATCGAATCAATCCATACCTACTTCTACACTATTATCACTACTGTATCGCTACTTGACCATAACCATTTAACTGTGTTTGCTTCCTTCGCCTCCACGCCAAAGACACATGCGTCCGGAAGAATTGCCTCCGGCGATCAGCGGCAGCGACGGGTGGAACACATTGATCGAGTGGACCGACCCAAATAGTGGGCTCGTGAGCTCTTGGATGGGGCTTTTCCGTGTGGCATTGAAAATTTGAAGCCGTCGTGGCTGCTGCATGCACCCGATGACGTACTCGTCGGGCCGTTTCGGGTCCCAAGAAGCGTGGAGCTTGGTGAGCCATCGGCCTGTCTGGTTGTTGTGTGGGATCCGCAGCGTTGGCTGGACGTCATGAACGTTGACATGGGAGGGCTCTTGCGTATCGTACACGTGGAGCCAATCGTCTTGGCCGACGGTCACCAAGTGGGCGCCGTTGGGCGAAAAATACGCACAGTTGACACTGCGGTGATGGGGCATCGTGACGAGCGGCTGCGTGGTGTTTGACTTGGTCGTTGTGAGCTTGCGGATATCCCAGAGGCACACTGTGCGATCTAATGACGCTGTCGCGAAGCAGCTGTGACAGCAAGAAAGAGTCCGAGTCAGTCAGTGGTTGTCTACTAGTATGCTACCAGCAGTAGTAGAACGTACAAGTCCAGCAGCGGGTGTTGGTGGACTGTCTGCACTTTCTTTTCATGGACCAAGTACGCGTTGTGGCTGGCTGGCTGTTGGCGAAGATCCACCGCCCACACGTGGCCATCGTCGCCACTGGCAAGCACAGTGTGTGGCTGCGTCGTCAGCGCCACGGACGTGATGCCTGTGTGGTCTTCTGTTGCAAACAGTTCGGTGAACGTGGCGGCTTTCAAGTCAAATTGCCTCACGCTGCCATCAAAGCTCGCTGACAACAGTTTACTGGTGTCGTTTGGCTGGAAATGGAGCTGTGTGGTCGGTGATGTGTGGGGCCTATACATGGCGACCACGTTCTTATCATCTTCTTCTCCTTGTTCTTGGGAGGCGTCGGCGTTCCACAACGCGACGTGGCCGCGCTTGTCTCCGATCGCGACGACCACGCGGTCGCTCCGTGGGTGGAACGCGATGGAATAGATGCGTTCTTCCACGGCCTTGATCACGTCCTTGTCAGCGAGTGTATAGCTAATGGTGTCCAGTACACTGGCGTCGACTTTCAAGTCTTCTTCTCGCTCTTCTCGCTCTTCTGGGTCCTCACCAAGGATGCTCGCCAGCAGCCGTTGCTGGCCATCCGTCGCGTCCACGTTGAGCGCTTTTGCATCCAGATTCGCGCCAAAGCGGGCGGCGGCCAAGGGCGCATTTGCTTGTTGCTGTTGTTGCTTCATGCGCTGGATTTCCTCCACTGTGAATGGGTTCCGCTCGTCTCGCAACATGAGCTCTTCAGCGAGTTGGCCTTCCAGGCGACGCGACTTGCGCTGCGGCGCCAATGGCTTTGTGGGCTTGCGCTTGGCAGAGATGCCTGTTCTGGTAGTCGTCGTGGATGCTGGCATGGATGTCGCTGTGCGCGCCGCGATCTTGGCCTGCATCACCATCATCATAACAAGTGGGTACACAAAAAGTCAGATCCAATTCTGTACTTCTGGACACTACACTCTCTTTGTGAGCAAGCAGCTACGCACCGTGGACACACCCATGGAGCGCATGAATTCTAAATTGCGCTGAATGTTTTCCAGTCGCTTGCGCTCGTACTCGGTCATCCCACCACCACCACCTCCACCACCACTCTTTTCATCCTCCTCCTCCTCTTCATCCTCTTCATCATCTTCTTCTTGTTCTTGTTGCTTGTCGTCGTCGCTTTGCTCGTTGTCATCGCTATCAGCTGCAGTTGCATTCGCTTGCGCCTTGTTGGCAGCCGCTGCAACTACAGCAGCAGCGCACGGCTTGGAGCGCGCCACACGGGAACTGGTAATACGACTACGACTGTTAAGACGCCGACTATCGTCCGCGGTTTCCACTTTTGCAATGGATGGCGTCGTCGCTGCCACGGCTGCTGTTGCTGCTGCCGCTTCTTTTTCTCTGGATTTGGCCAGCTCTTCGCGATGGTGCTGCGTCTGCGCTCGTGTGCGTCTCATTATATGAACCTTGGTGGCGGCGGTGCAGATAGCAGGTGAAGCAGCAGCAAGCGTGACTGGCCCACTTGTTTCGTTCTTCGGAGCCCGCCAACTGGTGCTTTGACATGCAGCCAAACGGCGGGAGCTGCCAAGATGGAGTTGTGTGGTCCACACTAAACAATCACTGGATGAACCGTGAATATGGGTCGTCCACACCAATTATACATCATCGATTGACAGCACTGAAGCCATCTCATCTCGCCGCTGGTAGCAGACTTTTCCCTTTCCAGACATGTTGTTGTTGGTGTTTCTTTAAACTTCGACTTGGTGAAGCTTGAGTGAAAGTGGATATGAGTCGTTGGCATGTTGCCACCCGCATTTCGGCCAAGAGTTTGGTGTGCCAACAAAACCAGTTATTTCGTGCAAAGCTGAACGCCATGGAGCGCCCACCCCACAGCTACTGTTGGGTACATTACTGTACCGTGTCGTGCTGCTTGACAACGCTTCGTGTCTTGGTGCCGCCCATGTTGAAACGCTCTCCAGGATAAACAGTGCTGGCCTCTCCGCAGGCCAGGAACAGCAGTGTCACGATTATCAATGGCATTCGATGGTGACACGACACTTGGTGGTCGTGTGATTGGCTGGAAAACTGCAGAAATGTCGTGTTGTCCACTGACCACTCGACTGGCAAGAGACCACATGGAATGGATACACTGGTTCCGAGTAAACTGTAGTGTGAAGTGTATGTCGCTTTCAGCTCCCTCCTGCAACGTGCCTCTTCACCACAGATGATATCGCATACCGGCGGTAGGCTTGCAGCCACCACGGAATCGAAAATCACGGCAGTGCTCATTTGAGAATCCCCTCTCAGCCGCATAGAGTGCCATGCTTGGTTCCATCCGCCACAGCATGCGGTCGCGTGTTCTCTTGACCGCATTGGCGCTCTCGATTTGCTGGACCGGTATGCTGGCGGCAGCAGCAGAGAGTGACATCGAGCCGCCCACGCGCCCGCTGTCGTCGATCGACACCACGGATATCATCACCATCGCGTTCATGTCCCTTGGGCTCGCGTTAGCCGCAGCCGGCGGCGTCGGCGGTGGGCCCATCATCGTGCCTCTTCTCGTGCTCGCGATGGGCTTTGAGATCAAACACGCCACGCCCATTTCCAACGTGGTCATCATCGGCGGCGCCATCGCGAATGCGATCTTCAACTTCCAAAAGCGCCACCCGGTCGTCAACCGCCCATTGATTGACCCGGATCTTTGCCTCGCGATGATCCCGCCGATGATCGGAGGCGCGGTGATTGGCGCGTTTCTATCGAAATTGCTCCCCGGGTATGTGATTTCGCTCTTGTTTGTGTGTGTTTTGACACTGGCGGGGACCAAATCCATGCAAAAAGCACTCAAAATCCACAAAAAGGAACAAGCCAAGTTGACGGCGGATGCGGCGGCTGTGCAACTGAATCCGTCTTCTCCAGTGGCGGCGTACCAAGAGACCAAGTCGCCATCGGTGGTGGCGGTCGAGAAGGCGCTGCCAGCGATGAAAGAGACCAGTATCAATACGTCAGAGGTCGCGCTGTTGCCCACCGGTGGAGATAGCGGTGCCTCGACAGACACCACCACACTTGCTCAGCTTCTTGAAAAAGAAAGCCAGTTCTCCTGGTCCAAGCACGGGTTGATCGTGCTTTGCTACCTTGGTATCGTCGCGGCAAGTATCGGCGGCTCCAAGGCCGCGTGTGGCGGCGCTGCCTACTGGCTGTTGCTATGGGTGGAAATCCCATGGGTCTTGATCTTCAGCGTGGCCTTTGCGGTCTACATGACCAAGCACCGGCTTCTCAAACGATCGGTCCAGTTCCCATTCGCCAGTGGCGACGTGGACTGGACCACCAAGGCCGTGGTATGGTTTCCTCTCGCCTGTGGAGTCGCGGGCATCGTCGCGGGGCTCTTTGGCATCGGCGGTGGCATCATCACGGGCCCGCTGATGATTGAAATGGGGGTCGTGCCTGAAGTCGCCTCGGCGACCACCGCACTCATGGTCTTGTACGCCGCGGCGGCGGCGACCGCCAAGTTTGCCGTGTTCGACATGGTCGCGTGGCCGTGGGCGCTCATGCTCAGCGGCGTCGCGTTTCTTGTGACGCTCGTGGCGCAAGCCTGTATCGTCAGCTACGTGCGCCGCACGGGGCGCCAGTCAATCATTGTGTTTTGTATCGCCACTAGCATTTGCATCGGCGCCTGTTTGATGACGTACCAGGCCGTCAAAGTCACGATCGAAGACGCAGGCGAAGACTTTTCTGTCGATATTTGCATCATCAAGGGCTAACACCCCGTTTTTCATTCGGATTTACATGGCTTGACGCCCATAACAAAATAACGAAAAACAAAATTATCCATAAAAAAATACCCACTCCTTCAAAAAGACCTTACTGAGCCGCAGCCTGATCAGCAGCTTGATCTACAGCGTGTTCTCGACTGGCCTCATTTCGTTGAATGATTTCCTCAACCATTGTTCGCAAGGCAACCAAATCAATCGATATCTGGGGATTGTTGAGACCAGCCAACGCTGCTGGCAACGCAACACCAACGT
>JAADWJ010000646.1:0-14017 GCA_023336165.1 Pythium monospermum | reverse complement strand
GTCATATTCGTAGACGTGAATAGTCATATCTACGTGTGGGCAGCGCATGGTCAATACAATGCCCACCATATCCGTTAAAACCACTGCAACACAGGTGATCGACCCACTGATTTTGCTTTATTTGTGTTCTTGTTCGGTGATAACTCCTGAGTACGGATTTAGTTGCTGTTCCCTTCCGTCCACTTCCAAAGCGTGGTATTTTTTTCTTCTTTTTCTCTCTCTCAAAAATGGGCACTTTCTGTGTTCGCATGCGCGGTGGATGCCAGCGCCGCCGATGGGTTTCCTTCTTCGACTGTGGGCGTCAACGCATCTTCGTCATGGGGCGGCAAAGTGAAACTGGACGCTCGTGAGACCGATCCAGCAGCGGATGGCAGCGACTGGGACCCTTGTTCTAAGACGTGTGCACTGGCAGTCCGGTGGAATTCCGACGACGTGGGTGGCGAAGTGCGCCGCCGCGTCGCAAGGGGGAGCCCACCACCTCCACCGGAGGAGTGCGGCGTTGGAGGGATCGTTTTCACCGCACCACCTCCAGTGTCGCTCGCATCCGCGCCCCACGTCGTCCAGCTACTTCGCCGTCCGGCTTGCTTTATCTCTTTCATATCCGCGGCGCTGAACTGCAAAAGCGTCGTGATCACGGGCACGAGCCGCTGCTGCTGCGACGAGCCGGGCTTGAACGACATAAACTGGACGATCACGTTCTTCAAGTATTCCATATTCACGCCTTCACGGCGCTGGGTCTGCATCATCGCGGTCACCTCGTGGGCATGGCGCGATTGGTCTTGCAGTAACTCCTGGATCTTGCTGTTGGCGACCTCCAGTGCTTTTGTGAGCTCGTGGATCTTGGCACCATTCGCACGCGCTTCCATCTCGCGGTTGGCTTGCATTTGCGCGACTTCAAAGATTTTGCGGTTGTCCGCGTCGCCCGAGCGCACATCTTCTTCCAGCTCGGCGAGCCGTTTGGACAATTTTTCAATCTCGGCTTCTTTGGCCAAGACGGCGTGCAACGCCAGCTTGGACTTGTGTTTACTGTCGCTTTCCACGCGCTCCAGTTGTTTGCGGAACGTTTCTTTCTCCGCCTCAACTTGCGTTTGGTATTTCAATTCATTCGCTTGGAACTGCTCGTTCAATTTGTTTTTTTCTTTTTCCATTTCTTCCACCAGTGTGGCCATTTGGTCCACCGCACGGTCCCGTTCTCTTTGGAACAACACGACTTGTTGATGGGCCGCTTCAACTTTGGTTTCCATTTCCAGCACCAGTTGTTTACTTGCGCTGGCTTCTCGTAACGCACTTTCCACACGCGCGGCCTGCTCGGCTTGGGTCTCTGCGAATTTCATGTTTTCTGTCTGCAGCCGCGTCGCGAGCGCCATGCGGTCCGAAAGCGCCTTCTTGGTCTCGGCCAAGTCGATGCTCATGTTGCCAATCTCCGACGTAAACTGGCTCATTCGCAGTTCCAAACTGGTCGCTTTTTTGCGCTCAGACTCCACGTCGTCTTGCAATGCGCTGCACTTTAACGAAACGTCGTCAAACGAAATTTGCGCGTCCTGGAGCCTTTTCAAAAGCGTCGCGCGTTCGTTTTTCATGCGTTCCAACTCGTTTTCTTTTCCCGAACGAAGCAATTCCAAATCTTGCAAGTGCTGGTCCTTGAGCGTCTCAAGCGAAAGCTTGGCATTGGCCAATTTCTGGTCCATTTCACGTTGTTTCAGCTCATTTGCTTCGCATTTTGTCGCCTGCGCCTCTAGACCCAGTGCGGCCATTTGCAAATCTTCTTCCATGGTCGCGACTTGCCGCTGCAAAGTGACCAGTTCGCTGGTGAGCGCGGCTTGCGAAGAAGCCATTTTCTGGTTTTGGGTTTCCTTTTCGGCCACATGGCATTCTAATTGCTCGCTCTGCTTGCGTGACGCGTCCAATTCTTTGATGAGCATCTCAATCTTGCCGTCCATGTACTCGCGCTGCTCGGCGGCTTGCTGCTTGGCGCTTGCCAGCTCGCCCACGACACTTTCCAGATTTGAACTGTTGTTCACACGCAGCATTTGGACTTGTTCTTCAAGCTCTTCCGTGGTGTCGTGGCTTAATTTTTGCTGCTCTCGTAGCGTGGAAATCGTTTCTTCCGCTGCACTGCGGTCTTCTTCCAGCTGCTTGATGGCGTCTACGAGACGCGCCATTTCGCCACGTAACGCGCCAATCACCGCGACGTTTTGCTCGACTTCGGTTTGGCTCTTGAGCAATTTCTTATCGGTCAAGGAGAGCCGGTCTTGTAAGGTCTTGACGCTGTGGTCGGCTTCAGCACGCGCCATCTTGACACGCTCCAGCTCATCCATCAAGGCATTCACGTCGCTGCTATTGCTGTTACCATTGCTTGGTGCTGGTGCTGGTGCTGATGCTGCCACTGGTGGCCGCTCTTGAAGCTGAACGAGCAGCTGCTCTTTCTCAAGCGTTAACGCCGCCACGGCACGCGTTGAGACAGCAGCAGCATCTTCAACTGCCAGCTCAAGCGAATGCACTTGCTCTTTGAGTGCGTCTTGCTTGGCCATGGCTTCTTTCAACTTGACATGCAACTCGTCGACGTCGCTTTCATTTGTGGCCGCTGCTTCCAACTCGACGATGCGTTTTTCTGCAGCTTCTCTGCCCACCGCGGCTGTCTCAACGAGCCGTTCCAGTTGGGTCTTCTCTACTGTGAGCTGCTCCTTCTCGACTGCTTGTTCGCGTTGCAGCGCTTCTTTCTCGCCCACGCAGCGCGCCATTTGCGCTTCCAGTTGACGCAATTGGCTTGTCGTTTCTGCTAATTGTTTCTCCAACAACTCGACCGCCGCCGCGGATGGTGATGGTCCCGATGCTGGCGCCACGGGGAGCGACAACAAGTCGCCCACAATGGCCTGGCTGTTTGGTGGCTGCTGCTGTTGTTGGTACGATGCCGACGCAGGTGGCGCAGCAGGCAATGGATCGCTGATCAAATCGATCTCATCGTACTGGGGAACGTGCACATGCCCATGCGACGGTGCCGTCGGTGGTGGTGCAATAATGCTAGTTCTGCTATCACCACCCACAGGCGACAGCGGCCATAACGACACACTGTCGTTGTTCGCACCATCACCAGTGGCCACTGGAGTCGCGGCTTGCAGCTGTGCGATTTGCTGTGTGAGCGCCTTGAACTTGAGCGCATTGATGATCTCGTACCGCTCTTTCAACTGCTTGGCATCAATCGTCGCGGCCGTAGTCTCATCATCATCTGGCCGACCCGCCTGACTCGCTGCTTGCAATTGACAGGCCACCAAGTCGACGCCCACGACGTCACTGGCAAACGACGCCAGCACGTGGCAGTCGGCGTCGCGCGCTTGGAATTCCGCCATCCGCGCCTGCATTTTCTGGAACTGCGCCTTCATGAGCTTGTTCTGCCGTGTGAGCTTCATACTGAGCGACACCAAGTCATCATAGGACGGCCTGCCTCCGCCTCCACTTGCTGCTGCTGCTCCTCCCATCCCTCCTCCGCCTTCCGTAAGAGCTGTGCCATTCATATCGGCGGCGCTGCCACCGTCGTCGCCGTCCTCCCCTGTCGCGGATGCTCCCGCCATGGTTGTCGTGTTCAGCGCCGTGTTGGCCTTCTGCAGCAGACTGAGCCCACGGGAGATGCCGCCGCGGCCCAGCTCTCTCATCTGCTCCAGCTTCTCCTTCTTCATCTGCTCCAGCTTTTCCTTGTTCATCATAGCTGGATGGAGAGAGTGCCGCCTGTGACCGCCTCCCCCGCTTCGTCACTGCCCGCTCAATAATGCCCCCCTCTGACACTGAATTATGGCTATACCGAACTTAGCACATCACAACACACTTTCAAAGACGTACTTAGTTGAATCGTACTTTGAAGAGATGATAAGGTGCAGTATTCCCATGGAACCTTGCCCGCCCATGCTCAAAAAGAGGTGGTGGTGGCTGGAAACCCAAGGGGTCAAGAGACGCACCAAATATCCCATAAAATGGCGGCGACGACCACGAGCGGCGCCACGCGCGCGTTCACGGACCGGTCGGAGCGCGAAACGGTGGCCAGCATCATCCGCGATGACTTTGGCGAGACCGCGGAGAAGATCGCGCTGGCGATGCTGCGCGCCGACGGCGTGCGGCTCATCGAGATCGTGCAGCGCGTGCAGGCGAATGCGCTCGGCATGCAGCCCAGCGTCCACGAGATCAAGGCGAATTTGCTCAAGCTTCTGCAGCACAACCTTCTCACAATCGTACCTGTGCCATCGGCACGCGGCGCGATCGCCACGTATTTTGTACGTGGCCTCTTTTTTTTCTTTTTTTGTCTGGTTTTCTGGTCATCAACCCATTGACAAAAATGAAATGGAATAAGATTAATGTCCAGGAAGTTTTGTACCGGTTGCGGTTCCCCAAGTTTACCGAGCTCTCAAAGGATAGCTTTGGCGCGGAAGGGGAAGTGATCATGGAAGAGATCTTGGTCCATGGCCGCGTGCGTATGGACCAGTCGGTCGACGCGATGGCGTACAGTTTGGCCGAGCACGAGCGCCAGGTCGATCCGCAGCGCGCGGACGAAGAGATCACAGAAGAAGAGCTTGAAGAAAACCGTGGACGCATCCGTGAGGCATTTGTGGAAATGGCCAAGAAGCGGTACATCTCCCGTGTGCATCCGTTGGATATGAAGCTGCCAGAGCCAGAGGAACAACCAGATTTCCCAGCGAGCATCATGCGCGGACAGGATGCCGACAGCGCTGGTTCCGCGCCAAAGACCAAGGAAAAAGGAGGCGTATCGGCTCGCAATGGCGCTAGTGCAGCAAACGGAGCGAAAAATGGATCAGCAGCAGGGACAGCCGCAGCAGCAGACGACGATGGCATCACTGTGCGCGGCAAGCGGAAGAAGCCGTCGGCGTCCACGAGCAACAGCGTGCCCATTGAGTTGCAGCTGATGCTCGAAGCGGAGAACGTGGCGCGTCGTGAGGACGGCGAGAACGAGTTTGAAACCGAGCACGAGCAGCAAGCCAAGAAACGCAAAGGCGCCAAGCGCGCCAAGCTTCCGTCGCGTGGTGGAGGCGCCAATGGAGCCAGTGGCGTGGGCCTAACGACCGATGGCGGCGACGACTCGGACCCGTCCAGCGCGGCTTCCATGGCCGAGCACTCGCTGGTGTGGCGCTGCGGCGCGGACCAGCTCATGCGCGCGCTGCGCCACCGCGCGTGTATCACGTTTGCGACCGAAAACATCAACAACGTCGCCGGCGTGATCGTCGCGGCCATGCTGAGCCACTCGTCGCCGCATGAACGTGAAAAAGACGAGCCGACCTCGTACCCTGTGACTGCGCGCGAGCTTTTCCGCATGGACGAAGTCAAGAACGCGCTGCCAAAGGACTCGAAAGATACGTGGCGCTTGCTGCTCAACTACATCACGGTCATGTGCCGCGACAAGTCGGGCATGGTCATGAAGACGTCGACCGAGTCCTTTGATGCGACCCAAGCGCGTGCCGGTGATGGCGGCCAGTACGTGGTGCATATGAAAAAGATCACCGAGTTTCTCCGCCAAAGTACGACGCATTCGTATTTACAAGAAAAATACGGCGTCCAAAGTGCGCGGATCGTGCGGTTGCTCATGGAAAAGAGGCAATTGGAGCAAACGACGATCGGCGAGCTGGCGCTGCTTCCGTCGAATGATGCACGTCGTCGGCTGTACGAATTGTACCGCGAAGGGCTCGTCAAGCTTCAAGAAATCCCCAAGCGAGCCGACCATAACCCAGCGTTTACGATTTACTGCTGGTCGGTCGATGTGCCTCAGTTAGAAAAACGGCTTTCCCACAAAATCCAAGACTCGTTGACCAAATTACGTCGACGACGGAAATTTGAAGCCGACGGCCACAAAGACTTGATCGCGCGGTCGGATCAGCTCGTGGAAGCCAATGATTTGGCGAAATTTGACAAACTGAGCCGCGCATTGGACCGTCTGGACCGTGCGATCATCCATTTGGATAATATGCTCATGCTGTATCGTGATTTCTAAATCTAAGAAACGGAGAGAGGGATCAGACAGCAACAGAGAGCACGAGCGAGAGTGTGTGCGAAAGAGAATGAGACAAAGAGAGAGTGCGAGGGAGAAAGGCGGAAGGTGAATATGCTGGATAGACAAGGAAGAAATGTAGAAGAAATAAAAAGAGCCTGATGTCGGACATATTTGCTCGTCCTTTGCACGGATCTTTGGCTCCCGAGTTTGCATTTCTTCCATGTTTATTGGATGACGCTATGCACCATCCTGCATTATACAGGCTGGACACTGCACCAATACAAAGAGATCCTCTTGAGACAGACAGCGTTTTTGTCGTCACGGTGATGGCCATCAAAATCTCATCTCTGTAGCATGGTCCACGAACGTGACGACACCAGCGAAACGAGCGAAAGAAGTTGGCAAGTTGAAACGGAGCCTTCCATCGAATTGTGGCAGAAATCATGGCCAAGTCGTTTCAAATGCAAGCGGATCTACTTGTTTATCAGGGATTTATACTCATTATTAAGGGAAACGTGCAAAACGACCTTATTTGGTTTGACCAATTCATGCTTTCTTCAGCCGCTGCAGGCTCGCACCACCCTTTATTAAGGGTTAAACGCATGATGTTGAAGATGCCCCAAAGCCAGACGTCGTTGGATCACCAGCAGTTTACAGTCACGGGGCACAATGGGGCATCCATCATACAATATCTTCTCTCGATATGGTTGACTGATTGACTGTACAGTAAAGCCATCCCAGACTACACTAGACTGGCTCTGCACTATCGATCCGACCCTCCGCCTCGTCGGCAGCTCATTCTCCGATTTGCTCTGGCGAACGCCACCCCGGCTTATACTGGTACCATGCACTTCCACCACACGCAAGACTTTCCTCCCGCGGACGTCAAGGACTACTATTACCACGACAACCCCATGGGCTACGGCGAGTACGAAGAGCAAGCGTACGACAAGCGCTCGACGCTCCACAAGATCGTCTACGGGATCATCTCCACCATCGTGGCAATGGCGGCACTGTACTTTTTCATGGTCGCGATCAAGTTCATCGGCGACGGGTTCACACTGGCGCTTGGCTGCGATACAAAAGGCGCGTTTGATTTTACCAACAACCCGGTCGCGGTACTGATGGTCGGCACCGTCGCGACGGCGCTGCTCCACAGCTCGGGCACCGTGACGTCCATCACCGTCGCACTGGTCGGCTCGGGCGGCATGAGCATCCGCCAAGGTGTGTACGTGGTCATGGGCGCCAATATCGGCACCTGTGTGACTTGCATCATGGTGGCGTTTGGCCAAGTGGGCGACCGCGCTCGCTTTCAGCGCGCCATGGCAGCTGCCACGGTCCACGATATGTACAATATCTGGTCCGTGCTGGTCATGTTCCCCATCGAAATCATCTTCCACCCATTGGAAAAATTGTCGCGCGCTATGGCCGATGCCAAGACCAATGGCGGTGCCTTCAAAAGCCCCGTGGATGCCGTGGTCAACCCATTGGCCAACCAGCTCGTGCTGGTCGACAATGACGCGATCTACCAAGTCGCCACGGGCGAGCGCGTGTGTGCGTCCAACGAGTCGTTTGTCTCGGGAGGCGCCTTTCAAAACTCGTCGCTGAGCGACGGCACCATTGGCGCGATCGTCGTGGCCATCGGCGTGGTCGTACTGGTGGTGTCTTTACTCACACTGGTCACGATGCTGGCCAAGATTTGCTTGGGCCCGACCAAGCGGATCATCGCGACCATCTTGGACTACAACGGCTACGTCAACATTTTCGTGGGCACAGCCATCACTTTCTTGGTGCATTCATCGACCGTCGTGACTTCGACACTGACGCCCATGGCCGGGCTGGGCGTCATCAGCTTGGAACAAGTGTACCCGCTCATCCTTGGCGCCAACTTGGGCACGACCGGCACGGCGCTGCTGGCGTCTCTTGTCACGGGCAAGTCCGACGCGGTCGCGATCGCGCTGGTGCATTTCTGGTTCAATGTGTTTGGCATTTTCCTGTTTTACCCGATCCCAATGACCCGCCAACCCATTTTGAACTGCGCGACCTCGCTTGCCTTTTTCAGCGCGTCGTGGCCCGTGTCGGCCGTGCTTTTCTTGGTGCTGCTCTTTCTCGTGGTCCCAGCGACGTTGCTTGGGCTCGTGTACTTGTGCACAGCGGCGACGACAAGCACCCAGATCGTTGGCTACGTGGTGGCCAGCGCAGTGACGGTGGCCACCGTGTACGGCATCTACTGGTACAAAAGACGAGGCGGAAATGAAGGCTGGTACCGGTTCTTGGAGCGCAAGCGCGCGAAGCGGGAAGCACGCAAAGCCGTCGACAGCCAAGCGGCGTAAAAAAAAGCATTATGTATTTTATAAAAACGTAAAACTGCTCTAAAAAATAAAAAATGTTTTTCGACTTCGTTGTGTCCTAAATCGGGAGACTAAGGCGGTGCTGGGATCTCTTGGCAGGCTTCACAAAACTTGTCGGGCACTTCCTCGATGACCGACTTGTTTTGCACGAGACCGCGTTGGAAATGCAGTGGTTTGAGTTGGCTCTGAAGTGTGGTGTACGTGGCTTCATTGATCTCTTCATACGGCATTTGCTGGTACGCACCAAGTGGCAAGCGAGGCAATAAGCTGATGCCCTTGAGTTGATACTGGAAATAGGTGAGCGCGTGTGCCAGATGCTCTTTGGTTTCCGTCTCTGGATCAAACGTCACGGTGCAACTCACTTGGTTATCGGCCCAGTACCGCTGTAAGAACGCGGCAAGCGCCATTTGTTCCCACGCCGAGACACTCGCGAGCGTGCGGATGCCATCGCCTACGTCCACAGGGATGGACACGACCAGCGTCGCCTCGGGCGCTTCGACAGCAGGCTCCATGCTGAATCCGGCGGCTTGAAGCGCCGGCACGAGCTCGGACTGAGCGTCCAGCCGCATGCGTCTCAAGTAGAATCGACTCTCTGGGTAGTGCATGCCAGGGGTGGCACCCGCTAGAAGGGACACCGTGCCGCTGGGCTTGATCGACGTTGTCTTGATGGACCGTGGGATGGCGAACTGTTCGGACATTTGCTGATCGTACACTTGGATGGCATTGTATCCAGTGTCACACCAGTGTCGCAAGGTATCCAGCCCGTGCTTGGAGATAAACTGCGCGATCCCCGACATACTGCAGCCAATGCGGCGGTTCCGCAGCATCACTTGGTTGGTGCGTGGCCAGTGAGTGTGGCCCAGTGTGACGGTCTTGGCGTACAAGTACGCGTAGCGCAGCGTCTCGAGGTAGTCCTCCATCGATGAGTGGTTGTTTGGGAACGTCTCCACGAGGCAGCACATCTCGTACGACTCGAGCGTTTGCTCCAAGCACGGGTTGCCACCGGACGCACGGTGGTCGCGGTCGTCTTTGACGCCGTTCATGCGGCCGTACGAGCGCATATTCTCAAGCCACGCGAAGCCCGGCTCGCCGTTTTTCACGATCCGCTCCGTGATCGGAGCATAATCCATGCCAAGATCCGCGAAAATACTGTTGTTGGACGTCCAGCCGTACGCCATCCGCTCCGGATGCTTGTCGTAGTCCTTCAACTCCACGTATTCCTTATCATTGTAGTCGCCAAATGCGATTTCCGCTGTGCGGCGGACGTTTCCTGCGACGACACACACGCCAATGTTGTTCATGAGGTCCACGATGCCTCTTGCTGTGAGCGGTTTGCCCACGTGGGCTGCCAAGATCGAGTCCACCGTGTCATGCAACGCGACCAACGCGCTGGGCCCGCTGCTCACACCACCAAAGCCTTTGATGGGGGAGCCAGCTGGTCGGATCAACGAGTAGTCAAAAACAGGCCGCACCCGATAATGGAAGTGCGCATTGAGCAGCAATTCCACTGACTTGACCCAGCCTTCACGCGAGTCTGGGATTTGGTACGTTGCGGGTGGTACACTGTTATCACAGCCCTCGACTTTCCGTTGCCCGGCCCCTTTTGTATCAAACCCAACGCCAACGCCGAGCATGGCGGCATCCATGAGGAAACAGAATGGTGCGGCAGGGGACGCGAGATCGGCGATATCCGCTGTCGATACAAACGCGCAGTTGTTGAGCGCAGCGTACAAGCGACGCTCCTCGGTCAGCGGCGAGCCCATCGCCCACAGCCCACGGCCTGGCGGCAAAAACTTCATTTCAAAAATACGCGTGTACATTTCTTGGGCGGTTTTTTGCTCCGTGTCTTCATCCCACTGGAGCTCCATCTTGGCGAGCCAATGCTTCTGCATGTTGAATGTCCCATTCACGACTCGCTCGACGGTTTCGTGCCAGTTTTCTTTCGTGCCGTCGGCTTTGACGCGCGAGTAGGTGCGCATGTACACCAGTTCTCCAAGCCCATTGAAGCCAAATGGCGCGAGTTTCTCTCGAAACGAAGCAACAAAGCTGTTCCATAAAGACACACACAAAACATCAGCAACAGCAGCACGTCAGTCTGCAGAATATGCGCTTGTGCGCTGTACAGTAGCATATGCCATGGGTGTTTACCTTGGATCCAATCGGAACTTGGGCTGTGTTTCTGTGTGCATGGTTCGACGCATTATGCTGAATGGGGGAGTTAAGCATAGAGGTAACGTTTGGACTTGGCGATGGACGCCACGCACGCGCAGTGCAGCTGCTTGGTGGGTGGCGAGCTGCGCTTGTCTATGTTGAAGTGGCATGGAGCTGCGCCGACTACAGCATTCCCATGGCTGGATTGTTGGATTTCGCTCAGTTGCCAGACAGGCTGGTTGTGCTTGTATACGCGCACACTGATGCCTGCCAGTCATGCGCACCGCGCGTGCGGGGCGTACAAACGAGAGCATACAGGCTGGAACGATCTTGTCGTGCGTTATGCTGTTGTCTCGCGCGCCAAGGAAGAGAAACGGGAACCATTAAGTTAACATTGTGCCTTGTCAACGATACGATTGGCTAAAATGATGTGAACTTAAATGAGTTCGTTGCTTTTTTTTGGCGGGTGTATTTGGCGCTGCCATGATGCGCGAAGCAGCCACAGGGGACGGCGCCGATGACGCCGTGTTACGGCTACAAGAGCTGATACCCGAGCATGAAGGCGAGAGTGTGTCGAACCTAGATGCACACGATGATGATGACGAAGACGGAGATGACGATTTCGAGCTGGATACGATGGAAGACGACGACGAAGATGACGATGAAATGGACGACGACGACGACCACGAAGAACTGGAAGAAGTAGATGAGGAGCAAGAGCAAGATGAAGACCCAGAGCAAGAACTGAGTGCGCTCGAAGACTTGCTAGATGGTGCGATAGACGAGACAGAGACAGCAGCGCAACGCGACGATACGATCGCCCACCGCACGCGCACCAAACTGTCGCTTGTGAACGTGGAGCTCGACCTTCTTGAATCGCTTTTGCCACCTGATCCTGCAGAAGGCGCGCTGTTCAGTGCACATCAGGGGGACGAATATCAGCGGTTTTTGTCCTCTCTACTGCCAACGCTTGATGAGGAAGACAACCTGTCTTTCCTGGATGAAGAAGGCGAGGAGTACCGACCGGATGAGGAAGAGGACGATGATGACGATGATGACGACGAGGAGCAGGACGAAGGTGGCGAGAACGGGCAAAGACGACGAAATAGACGCACACTGAGCGAGGAAGATGACCAGCAAAGCGTGCGCGTCTCAAAGAAAGAGCTGACGGAGTTGCTGTGGGACTCGACGCAAGTCAAAGTGCCGCCGACCTTCCCAAAATCTCCACGCGTGCCGCATCCAGGGTCGTGGCTGCTTGCAAACGGAACTCTATCTGACGCGACAGCCAGCACATCTACGACTGGCAACAAGACGCTGTCGGTTGCTGCTGCCGAAGGAGGAGGAGTGAGTGACATGGGTGGAAAGATCGATGATCTGAAAGATGCGGCGGCGATGAAAGACATGCACGGCACGATCTCGCAAGAGCAGTGCATTCAGCTGGCGTCGCAGATGCACAAGCATTTCCAACTCTTACTTCAAACGTACCACTTGATCGCCAATGACACGGAAGGTAAACAGTCTGAGAAAGGAGCAAGTGACGGCGAAGGTGAAGGAGAAAGAGAAGGAGAAGCAGCAGACGAGGATGGGTCCATCTCCAAACCAAAGAGCGCACAACCGACCTCACCGTTGTCTGCTGTCGCGAATAACCAGCTACAACAGTGCGAGCAAATGTTGCGCGACCTCCAGATCCGAGGCAAGCGCGCGCTGCTCCACAAAGCACGGCTGCTCTCCAAGCTCACATTGAGTAGTACGAGTGCGAGTACTTCGAGTGGTACCGCCGACTCTGCGGCGTCCACGACAAATGCGGACTCAGCAACAACAGCAGCAGCAGCAGCAGCAGCGACAACAACCGCGAGCAGCGAGCGACTCGAGCATCGGCGCGTCACGCGCTCCATCAGTGCTGCCCATGCGGCCGTGGCGCACCCGTCCATGTTCGACATTGTCGGCTCCCAGTCCACGGAACAGCTCACGTCCAAGTTCAAAACCAGTTGTTCCATCAGTGAACGCAACCACGCCGTCCAAGCGAGTCTCCAGGAACTGGACAAACATATTCTGCTGAGTCGAAAGAAAAAGAAAGGCCGTCCACCATCCGTGAGCGGCACTGGCAATGGGAGTGGCCGCAATAGCAGCAATCGTGAGACAAACGCCAAAACCGTTTTTTCATCCGCAGAAGACCGATTGTTGTTACAAGGCGTCAAGCGCCATGGCGTCCAGTCAGACGCGTGGGTTGAAATCCAGCAAACGTTGATTCCAACGAAAGAAGTCAAAGTGTTGTCCAAGAGGTACCGGTATCTTGCCAGTAAACGGAAACGTGGCGGTGCGAAAGAGTTCAAACTGTACCACAGCGAGCACCACGCACGCAGGAAGGCGTTGTGGATGATCGAAGAAGATGTGCGCATCGCTCGTGGTGTCGTGGAGTATTTTGGCGACAATCGACGGTTTGCGCGGATCGCAAGAAAGTATTTACCGCACCGCCACCGCTTGGAAGTGCGCAAGCGATGGGAGCGGCTGAAAGAACGGTACCGTCTGGAAGATGGAAGTGTCATCGAAGTGGATGCGTCAGTGCCAGGCTCTGCGGTTTCGTGGTCTCCAGCGTCGCGAGTGTTTGCGGCGGCGGTCAAACAATTCTTGGAAGCGATATACCGCCGCCAAGCGAAAGAGCCGTTGATGGCGGAGGTGACGCGCCAAACAAAAGCGATGTTGGCGGCGGGGCAGCAGGGTACAAGTGGTAGTGCCAGTGTCAACCGCCCCGACCCGCAATCACAAGCATCCACGGCGACCCAGCCTCAACCAACACAGCCAGCTGCCTCGTGCGCCACCGCCCCGACGGGCTGCCGCGTCAAGAACTTGCATCCGGCGTTGTTTTTCTCATCGTGGGCGGTGATCAACCCGGCGATTCTGTTGGAGCGAACGTGTGAACACAATTGGCCAGCGTTTATTGAACACAAACGTGGTGGTGATGGCGATGATGGCGATTCAAGTGAGAGTACACTGGTGCTTGTCTCGCGCACTGCCGTTTCGCGTGTCGAACAAGAGACCGCGCGACATCGGCGCAGGGGAGACGAAGCCGCCTCCATGGTGGACAACAACCGCACACTGGCGGCGATCCAAGAAGAAGTAGAAGACTTGGACTTTTCATTGGACCCATTGGATTCCGGTGGCGAGGACGACGGCGACGAAGAAGACAGCGAGTTTGAGCGAGAGGAACTGTTGTCATCCGAGTCCGGCGGCAGTGACTCGGAGTATGAGCTCATGGAAATGTCGGACGATGATGGAGACAACGATGATCAAAGTCTAGAAGACGATGACAGAGCCCAGGGCCACCATACGTTGAGCTTGGAAAATCTTCGCCGCACCGGCGGGAACAGTCGAGCCAAGCGCGCCCTGGAGGCACTGGAGCGTCGCATCACTGGTGGTAAGAATGCGGCAAGCGCCGCCACGGCCACCACCACAATGTCGGGTTTCCACGTAGCACCGAGTCCTCGTCCAGCTGACCGAGATGCCTCCGAGTTTGAGTCATTCACTG
>JAADWJ010000645.1:0-14093 GCA_023336165.1 Pythium monospermum | reverse complement strand
TTGACTATGTTGCCAGCCGACGTAAGTGCTCATTGGGATCCGAATCGCCTGGAATCCATCATCGTGGAAGACTGTGGGCTGAGCCAAGTTCCCCCACAACTGGAAGCATTCCACCCAAGGTGGCTGTCACTTGCACACAACAAGATTCCAGAGGCCCCATCGTGGCTGTGGACCCCAGCAGTGGGGCACGCGGCCTTCTCGATCGCTGGAAATCCGTTGAGCAGTGTTGGCATGGCAGCTAACAACACTGGAAGCATGGCAACCTTCCAGCAAATGGAGCCCAGCAGCTCAGGAGTGCACCTGGAATTCACCAACTTCAGCACACTGCCGTCCTGGATGCTGGACGATGGCGTTTGCTCGACCATCGACCTCTTTGCGTATGGTTCTCCGTTGTGTTCAACAGGCTTCCTACTCAACAATAGTATCGGGTGTGACCCAGCAAAAACGCATTGTGAGGAGCCGTCAGTCCAACTGAACCGTATCGGCCGACTGTTCCCGATTGACGTCCACGAATCACGGCGCGACCCAAATCGAGAAGAAGAAATGCTGGTGGCTTGAAGTTGCCTTCTGAGAAAGCAGAAGGAAGCCTTCGTATATCCGAGGGCAAAAGTGACTCTCTTGGTCTTCGCGCGAGCTGAGAGACAACCCCTCCCCCCCCTTTGTGGTTGTCGCCGGTTTTTTTTTTTTTGCTTTGGAAGTCTTTTACAGTGTAAATGCAGGATCTAATATGGATTCTCTCGTTTTTATGTCAACACAATCGATTTTAGGTCAATTTTACGTGTTTTCCCTCTGTTTCGAAACTGTTTATGGCCGTCAGAGGTTGGTCTCTCTCAGAACAATAGAACGATTGCTATTCTTGTACTCAAGGACAAGCAAACACCCTTCGTGGAACCAGCTGCTGGCTTCATCACTGCAGAAAACAACAGTATAGATGCTATGGCGTCGCCTTCCAACGTGGGCCATCGAGAGCCTTCTGCTCCTGGCACCATCGCCACGGCAACTAGCGCCACCCCTCCAACGCATCCCTCGAGCGTCTTGACGCCGCGACGTGACGGCAGCCCATGTGTCGTCGTCGTCTCTCCCTTTACCTACCGGTTAAGCTGGTTTCTCATCGCTGGGTTCCATCTGATCCATGCCGCACTGATCATGCGCGCTTGCTACTCGCTGGGGCTCACGATCCGCGACCCGTTCCAGACCATCACCTACTTGCAAGCTGTAGGCGTCCGCTTCCACGTGGTGTATCTGCACATGACGATCGCCTCTTGCAGTGTCATGGTTTGCATCCACATCTACGAGATTGTCCAGCTCATTCGCAGCTCGTATAAAGCCAAACAACTGCAACTCGCCAGCTACGAACTCTCGAAAGAGCCAATTCCACTGCCCCAGCGAGGCTGCCAACCATTGCGGCGTCTACAGCACGCCTACCGCCGTTTTAACTGGCTGTGCGGCACCAGAAGCCCCTATTTTGAAGCCTCGTACCACGCACGAGAGGCGCTCGAGATCTTCCTTCAGTCGGGGCAGGCTTACCGAGTGAGCTCCTTTGTCGCGCACGTCTGGGCAAATCAGCTGGCGACTTTTGTGATCGTCTTGAACTGCTGGTCGTCGCCGTTGCTCTACTGGATCTACAGCCATGACGCTGCCAAGAGACGCCTGAGCTGCCTCATGGTCGATGTGATACTGGATTTTACCTCGTCCATGGTCATACCGTACTCGATCTATGTCAAATACCGAGCTTTATTACCCACCAAAGATATCTTTGACCCGGTTTGGATCCACCAAGCCGCCAACGATATCCAGCAGTTCACGGCCATCTCGGTAATCGACGTTTTCCTGCGCTTAAACGCTGCAGTGACCATGATCTTGTCTCTGCAAACGATCCAGGCACTGATCAGACAGCGCTCAGCAGCCACCACTACAAGTGTGGTGGCCATTGCCCCAGTCCCAGTTCCAGTCTCAGCAGCGCCATCAACAGAGAGCCCTGGACCCACCGCAGCCAAGGCGCTGCCTCGATATCGATTGTCCAGCAAGCGGTGGATGATGCTTGTCCACACGTGGTTTGTTTTGTTTGGCATTGGGATCCTCGTGGTCTACCGAGTGGCTTTTGTCCGTGCCTCTAATAGCCACGCCGTCCCAGGCTGTCGGCTGTCCATGCGCACTTGGTTTGGTGCCCACTACCCATGCGCAGTGTTCGAAATCAACTGCTTTAAGAGAGGAATCACGGGCACCAGCGAAGAGCTCACGATAGCACTGCACCAGGTGGACCACCTTGCGCTCAGTGCGATCATCATCTCCCATTGTCCGGCCGTCAGCATGTCGCCTGCGATCCTCACGTTCCCCAACCTCGTGTGGCTTGAGATCTACAACAGTACACTGACCGAGTGGCCGGCCTCGGCTGCGCTGACCCAAGAGACCAGTAGCCACCTCAGCCGTGTGCTGCTCATCCACGTCAACGTCACCACGACCACTTCTTCGCCGTTTCCAGTGGGCTTACTGCCACAGACTGTGGCTGAGTACCCGGCGACGCTGGTCCAGCTGGTGTTTGTAGACACCAATATTTTGACTATGTTGCCAAGTGACTTGGACGCCCACTGGGACCCCCATCGCCTGGAATCCATCATCATGGAAGACTGTGGGTTGACCCAAGTACCCCCACAATTGGAGGCTTTCCATCCAATGGAGTTTTCACTCGCAGACAACGATCTCACAGAGATCCCATCGTGGGTGTGGTCGCCCATAGTGGCCTACACGGTGTTTTCGATCGCTGGCAACCCGCTTAGCAGCGTCGCCATCGCCAACAATACAACTACACGGAAGCCAACCTTCCAGCGTTCAACCAAGACTGCTGTGACCAAAGGGGTGCACCTTGAATTCACCAAGATCAGTACACTGCCGTCATGGCTGCTGGACGATGGCGTTTGCTCGACCATCGATCTCTATGCGTATGGCTCGCCGCTGTGCGCAAGAGGAGGCTTTCTAGTCAACGAGAGCCTGGCGTGTATCCCAGCAACAACGCATTGTGAGGAGCCGCCCGTGCCAGTGCGAACGAGTGGCCGGCTGTTCCCTATCGAAGTCCACGAGTCACGACGGCAGCCGAGTGGAATAGAAGAAATGCTCGTGGCTTGAACGTTGCTCTCTATTACGGGTTAATATGGGACAGAAGAGTTGTTCAGTTAGTACGGCGCTCGTTGTCCTTGATGCCGCCACAGTGGAAGATTTCGGTTCAACAGCATATCAAAAAATATGTTGAGCAAGCGTAAAATACAACGCCAGGAAACCAGTTGTCGTTCACACGTCCGACGTTTTTTTGTCGTTGCTCAGAACTGTAAATGCAGGAACTTAATGTGGATTTTTCTCGATTTTTAAGACAACCAACCCAATTTTTCATTGATTTTACGTGTTTTTTTCCCTCTTTTTTCTTATTTTCTCTATTTAGGATCTCTGGTCTTGGTCGAACCGTTGCTATTCTTATACACAGGGACAAAAGATGGCTTCTTGGCCACCCTGTGCGGGCGTAAAACGACACCGTCGATGCCATGGCGCCGCCATCCGACGCGGCGGCCCATCGAGAGCCTGCTGATGGTGCCATCTCCACGGCTACTAGTACCAGCGTCATCCCTCTGCCACGGCTCTCGAGAGTCTTGACAACGCGACGTGGAGACGGCCCTTGTGTCGTTGTCGTCTCTCCCTTCGTGTACCGGTTAAGCTGGTGTCTCATTGCCGCGTTCCACGTTGCCCATGGCGGACTGATCCTTCGCGCAAGCTACTCGCTGGTGCGCACGATCCGCGACCCGTTCCAGACCATCACGTTCTTGCAAGCCGCCGGCGTGCGTTTCCACCGTGTGTACCTGTACTTGAGTATCGGGTGTGCCGTCCTCATTGTTTCTATCCACATCTACGAGATCGCACGGCTCATTTGCAGCTCGTATCGAGCCAAACAACTGCAACTCGCCAGCTACGAACTCTCCAAAGAGCCGACCCCACTGTCCCAGCGAGGCTGCCAGCCTTGGCGGCGTCTCCAGCACGCCTTCCACCGTTTCAACTGGCTGTGCGGCACACGGAGTCCCTATTTTGAAGCCTCGTACCACGCACGGGAGGCTCTAGAGATCATTCTTCAGTCGGGGCAAGCGTACCGTGTGAGCTCCTTTATCGCCCACGTCTGGGCGAATCAGCTGGCCACTTTTGTGATCGTTATGAACTGCTGGTCATCGCCATGTCTCTACTGGGTGTTCAAACACGACGCTGCTAAAAGACGACTGAGCTGCCTCATGGTGGACGTCGTGTTGGATTTTTGCTCTTCTCTTCTGATCCCACTATCGATCTATATCAAATACAGAAGCCTTCTCCCAAGCCAAGACATCTTTGATCCTGTTTGGATCCACCAAGCTGCAAACGATATCCAGCAGTTTACATCCATCTCGGTCATTGACGTCTTCTTGCGTTTCAGCGCGGCACTCACCATGGTCTTCTCTCTGCAGACCATCCAGGCACTTCTCCGCAAACGCTCCACGGCCGTCGCTGCCATCGCGCTGGCCACCATTCCAGTTTCTGGATTAATACCGTCCAAAGACAGCCTAGGACCCATTCTACCCAAGCCCATGGCTGCCGCCCAGCCACGTCCGAAACGGTGGATGATCCTTGTCCACGTATGCTTTGTCCTCTTCGGTGTGATGATCCTAGTGGTTTACCAAGTCGCCTATCTACGCGCCTCCAGCAGCCATTCCGCCCCAGGCTGTCGGCTTCCCATGCGCACGTGGTTTGGTTCCCCCTATCCATGCGCGGTGTTCGAAATCAACTGCTTTAAGAGAGAAATCACCGGCACCAGCGAAGAGCTCACCACGGCTCTAGACGAAGTCAACCACCATGCGCTCAGTGCGATCATCATCTCCCACTGTCCCGCTGTCCATATGCCGCCAGCGATCCTCACGTTCCCAAATCTCGTGTGGCTCGAGATCTACAACAGTACGCTGTCCGAGTGGTCGGCCTCGGCTATACTGACTCAGGCGACCAGCGGCCACCTCAGCCGCGTGCTGCTCATCCACGTCAACGTCACTTCCTTAACGTTTCCGGTGGGCTTACTGCCACCGACTGTGGCGGAGTACCCGGCGACGCTGGTCCAGCTGGTGTTTGTGGACACCAATATTTTGACCATGTTGCCAAGTGACCTGAGTTTGCATTGGGATCCACTTCGACTGGAATCTATCATCATGGAAGACGGTGGGCTGACAAAAGTCCCACCGCAACTGGAGGCTTTCCACCCACGGTGGCTGTCGCTTGCACGTAACAATATCAACGAAATCCCTCCGTGGGTGTGGACACCTTCAGTGGCCTACGCGGCGTTCTCGATGGCTGGCAACCCGCTCGGCAGTGTCGGCGTTCCTACCGATAAGACGACGCGCACGGCAGCCTTCCGGCGCACGACCAAGACCGTCGTGAGGAAAGGCGCCCACTTGGAATTCACCAACCTCAGTACACTGCCTCCATGGCTACTGGACGATGGCGTTTGCTCGACCATCGATCTCTTTGCGTATGGCTCACCGCTGTGCTCAACTGAAGGCTTCTTAGCCAACAACAGCCTGGCGTGCCTGCCAGCAACAACGCATTGCGAGGAGCCGCCAGTGCCAGCCAATAGTATCGGCCGGCTGTTTCCCATTGATGTCCACGACTCCCGGCGGCAGCCGAATGGGATCGACACCATGCTCGTAGCTTAGCTCAGCTGTGTGGGTGGTATTAATACAGTCGACGCAATATTTATTTAATATTAATACTGAATATATTTCTACTCGGCCCGTAAGACCATCGCATAGTACCTTGCAAAGACAAGCGTCACAAACATCAGTGCATCGATCCGGTCCAGCACACCTCCGTGGCCTGGGATCAACGAGCCCGAGTCTTTCACGCCGGCGGCTCGTTTCAAGAGCGACTCAAAGAGATCACCGAAGCGGCCGATGACCACGGCGACCACACTGAACGCAGTCTTGGACGCTGGCGAGCCGCCCACGTCCAGCCAATAGGACGCTAGGAACATGGCGGCGACGCCCCACACGATCGCGCCCAATGTGCCTTCGTAGTCTTTGTTCTTGGAAAGATGCGCCGCCAGTGGGTGGTAGAAAGGGTACTTGACCGCCGCCAGTAGCTTGCCTGTCACGTACGCACCAGTGTCACTCGCCCACGTCACATAGAGCAACACGATCAGCAGTTTCCGATACAATGTGCGCTTGTCATCATCGACAAAGGCGACCATGATACTCAGAGTACCCACAATGTATACAAAACCAAGTGTATCCAGTGTAAACAAAACAAACGCTGCGCCACTGGTTGTGCTGGTGGTGGCCATGCGAAACAGTAGCAGTAGCCCAATGGAGACCAGCAACACATGCGCTGGCTCCAGCGTGAGCGAGCAGGAGAACTGGTTGATGGGGCACACGGTCGAGTGCATCGTGAGCACGGTGAAGGCCAAGTTTTCAAGCAGAATCACCAGTGCGTACTGCCAATTGGGCCCGCGACACGCACACAGCGCGCCGACAAAATCAGTGGCTAGCGAAAAAAACACCCGCGACGCGTACAACTCAGTTTGTTCCAGTCCAGGGATCCACGGGACAATGACAAAGAGAAACAGCAAGGACGTGAGGCTGCCGAGAAGCGCCGAGACCGCCACGGTGACGAGCCATTCGTGTGCGTACGAGGGCGACGACGTGGCGAGCCACGATCGCTGTGCCAGCCATGTGGCAAGAGGCGTGATGGCACACTGGCTCGTGGTGTTGTCGTGGTCGTCATTGATCAAGAGCGAGTCGGCGGAGACGAGTCGTGGTGGTGCAGCCGTTGTGGTTGTGGTTGTCGCCGACTGCAAGAGCTGCTCAGTGAAGGCCTCTGCAGCGTCTCTTGCCTCTTCGGTATCGGTCCCTGTCACTCGCACGTCGTGGGTCGTGTCGCTGCTGTTTGGACTGGTTGTAGTCGAAGTGCTTGGGGATGGGTCGTGCTGATGGATTTCCTCGTCGCTACCATGGTGCAGGGGTGTGCCATCAGGAGAGGCAGTGGCCGGTGTGGTCGTGGTGGTCGTAGAGCCGTCACCTCCACTGAGGTCGGTTGCCTGGAGCGCGCGCACCAAGCGGTTCTGGATGCGATGCGCGAGCCAGGCAAACTCGTACGCGCACAGACTCTGGATGAGCGAGCACACTGTGACGGTCGCAAACGCTGGCGATTGCCATATAAACATCGTCACGAGTGGCACCAGCACGCCCGCCGAGAGCACGCGCTGCACGGCGTTGAGCGAGAGACATTTGCGCAACATTCCTGGTGGAGTCCCGGACACGATACAGAGTGGGTCGGCCATAGGTGCACGCGCATGCGCATTGCCATGTGTAGTGTCGGTAGGAGTCGCGCTCGTGGCTCTGCTGTCTTGGCGTGGCGACGGCACTGTCGAGTCCATTGTTCTTATTGAGCCCGTGAGGCAGGACACCAAACAAACAAGAATGGCGAACAGGTTCAGTGAGATGGGGAGAACATGGGATAAGAACCTATACATGACAGGTCGGTTTGTAACCACATCCAACGTATTTCACGAAAGTACCCGTATCAGCTTTCTCAAATTACAATACCAAGTGTACTGATATAAGGATGATCCAGCTGTCGCTGGACCGTTCACCATGGCTGTTGGTTCGTGAGCACTGCTGCGACGTACCGGAAGATCATTTCGTATTGTTCCTACCGACCAAATCACCATGCATAAAGCGTCAGTAACCACACACACACAAGCGTAACCGTAACCACCCAGCCAAACAAAACGTACCCCTGTCTGCACCATCCCAGGACGCTGCATTCGCAGGCGATGGACGATCGCTCGCACATCCAGCGCTTGCCGAAGCATCCGCTCACCTTCGTGGATGTGGCCACTTGCCGCAGCGGCAAAGGCACCATGGAGTTGCTGAAGGATCACATCAATCGCGATGAACGTGCCCGACCTTCCGATTCCAGCACTGCAATGGACAACCACACGTGCTGGGCGGCCCGTTGACGCTTGTGCACTGTCGCGGTAGCTATTGACAAGCTCCAGCATCGGCGCGACCACGCGGAAGTCACGGAGCACGCCGTGGTCAGGCCAGGTCGTGAGCTGGACATGCAGCAACACGCGTGGCGTGGCCATGGTCACGGTGGTCCACATCTTGAACTTGCGCACGATAAAGCCCTGCGATGACGACGCAGTGGAGACAGCGGGGTGCTGCTCTTCGCCAATGAGCTGCACAAAGACGCCACCAAATTCCACGGTTTTGCCGCGTGGGTCCCAGTACAAATCGGCCTTTATCCGCTCGCGCTCGACGAAATTGGTCAGCATGAGCACGACAAAGACGTCCTTTTGCCACAGCATTTGCCAAAAGTCCACGATCGCGGTTGGGATCGGCGCACAGCACGCGATGTACGTGTCGTCCACGAAATTTGCATTGATGTAGTCGCCTGCGGGCTGTTGCAATGGGTTGTTGATCTTGACACGTGTGTTTTCAAAGGGCAGCACGTCGCGATACCGGTTCTTGGCCAGTGTGTGCTTGGTTTGGGGCGTGAGCGCGGCTTCGTACCATGGCGCGCGGTCAATGGACGCACACAGCGTACGGTATTCGTGCTCAAAATGGGAATGCGTCTTGGTCATGGGCTGTTGAAGCTGTTGGATCTGTACATGGCAGGAGTAGAGAGAGAGAGAGACGTTAGTATGGCAATGGGGAAGGATGCATGGAGCAGTCTTAAGGGAAGGGAAGAGCAATGCCGTGCGTTACGTACACGTTGCAAGAACTCTTGAATGATCACGACGTAGCTCTCGGGCAGTGTCGTCTTATTCGCGAGCACGCGACGCAAGAACACCACCGCATCTATGGGACATTGGACAACGGTACACCGCGCATTATATGTATGAGCCACCATGAACAAACGAGCGATCTCATGGTTAAAATCCACAAGCGACAGCGGCGACCTACCTTCTCGTGGTGGTTGTTTGGTGGCCGTGGCGAACGCAGTGGTAACAGGCTGCTGCAGCTGCTGCTCCGTGGCTGCGTGACCAGACGAGGAAACAGAAATGGAAGACTCGCAACTCATCGTGGGTTGCGGATGGCTTTGCCTGTTCTCGTGGTCGCGCGGTCGTCGCCGTTCACCGTCGTCGTGACCGCACTGCTCCGCTGGCTGCTTTTTTCCTCCGCAATCGCGCCAACAGTTGGCTGAATGGGGGATGTCTCCCTGTCCAATCCGATACCCAGTGTGATCATCTTTCGCAAGGTATCGCGTTTCGAGACTTGTTTATGAGAGTGTTGTCACATTTCAAGTGCTGATCTGAAGAGGAATATACGATTACAGAGGTAGCGGCCGACCAAATTGAAATCGGAATGGTTGTACGCCGTGCGGAATGCTTGTGGCCGTTATGAACTCTTCTCTCTTTCGGATAACGTTATGCTTGGAACTAGGAGTGATGGTCGTAACTGCCGAAAGTGCGAACCAGCTGGGATGGAGGAGCTCACCAACCAAGTGCGTGGCGCAATCCGACTTCCTGCACGTTCAGCTTGTTCAGCCCACAGCACGTGAGTCGCAATGTCGCAGACAGCCCACTGAGCACCTCCATCTCCCCACCACTCGTGGGCTCGACCAGGTTTAACATCATGGCAATGCTGCAGCAACGCGTGACGCGGTTTCTCGAAGAAGATGCGGGCGCGTTCCTGTTCACATCGACGCTCATGTCGGGCGTGTACGCAGCGCGCGAGTTCCACCACGCTCCAACAGCCATGCCAGTGGCGCGTCGGCTCCAGCAAGCAGTGCGCAAGACTGCGCCATTGGTGCCCGCCTTTGCGATCTCGGCGGCGGTTGGCATCGTCGGCATGAAGGTCACGCTGGCCGGTGTGCAAGACGCGCGTCGCGACTACTCGCGCACCAGCGTGCTCGTGGCTATGCCTCTGTTCACGGCTTTGCTGCACGCGCCATTGGGGCCGCGTGCGATGGCCAAGAGCGCGATCGGCTATGGCGCGTTTGTCGTGGGCGTCGACTACGCGGCGACCAAGTGGCACCACCACCGCGCATTGCTCCACGATCCATCAGCGCTTGGTGCTAACAAGAACGACGCGCTGCTTGGGCACCACGACAACCACCACGTATTTATGTCCCATGGCTACATGCCCGACCCATCCGCGCTTGTTGTTTCTCCATGAGGTCTGTGGATGAGGAAGCAATCGAGCGAGTTGTCTTGTACAGTACGATATATGATAGCAATATACCCGCTCAGCGAATACTGATACCGTACTCACAACCACCTTGGAACCGTTCTGCGGTATTTATAAAGCGGCTCCACTCCGTATCGAGATTGTTCGTGAAAATAGCCATCCTTGACGACCATGATATTTTCAGATTGGGCTTTTCCAAGCCCATCGCAATCGACTACGTGGCGAGTAGCGAGTGGCATCTGTCGTACACTGAGGCGCCTTTCAAATCCGCACATCCCCCACACCCATACGAAGCCCAGACCATGCCGTCGCATCGCTCCATCGCGCTGTCATCTTCTACGCGGCGCTTGTCTTTTCTCAGGCAGCATTCAGCTTCGCCGCCAACGCAAGGCTTTGTGTGCGAATGGTCGCCGCCTCTATTCCGGTTCTCCTGGTGCTTTATCACATCGTTCCACGTCTTCCACGCGGCGGCACTCGCACGTGCGATGTACGCGCAAGTGCGTACGGTGCGAAACCCAGGCGAGACAATGGCCAGCTTCCGTGGCGCCGGCTCGCGGCTTCGCATTGAGTACTACTACGCCGGCGCCGGCGTCGGGGTGTTCTTCATTCTGTACCACTTGTACTCGATCACGCTTCTAATATGGCACTCGGTGCGTGCCCGCGAACTGGCGCTCGCAGATCCTCGAGTGGCCCTGTCCCAGGCGCAGCGCACTGGCACAGCCCACTCGACTCTGCATCGATTCAAAGTCGCTGCGACTACCAAGTTCACCAAGGCATCACGGATGTGTCAACGGCTCGTGGACTTGTATGGCATCCGAGGGCCCTATTTTGAAGCCACTTTCCATGCAAAAGAAGTGTACGAAGTGTTTTGGGAGACTGTTCAATTGTACCAGAATACCCACAATATCGTCGACGCCACTGCAGGCTACGTGGCGCTGGCCATCTTGGTCGTGAACTGCTGGACGACGCCATTGATCTACAGGCTCTTCCAGCACCCGAACCACCGCGCGACCCGTGTGGTGCTTTGCCTACTGGTGGATGTCCTGCTGGATTTTTCATCGGCCATGGTGTTGCCCTATGTGCTCTACGTCAACTACCGGATCATGATCACCCACCCAAAGCGGTACGATGCCATCTGGACCTTTCTCGTTGGCTCGGATTTGATCCATTTCTCGACCAACAGCATCATGGGCATCTTGGCCAAAGTCGTGCCGTCGCTCAGTATGGGCACCAACTTGTCCGCGATCAAACCGGTCCTTCGACGACGGCCTCGGCAAACCCGACCACCATCGGGTTCGACTCTTTCAAAGACAGCGCCTGCTACTTGTACTACTACTACGATTGCTTCTGCAACTTTGGGCATTGTTCCAGCGCACCACCACCCCCAACAATTCGATGGGCCTGTTGCCTCGATCGTCCCACCGCCACTGCAAAGCGCACAGTTTGTGGCCACGTCGCGGACCGGGTACCCGCGGTGGGTCGTCGGTTTGCACTACTCAATGTTGCTCTACGCACTGGTCGCCACGCTGTTCATCGTCTTGGGAGCACGGGACCCCACCAAAGAAGGGCTCCCAGAATGCCGAGTGATCATGAGCCACTGGACCACGCGGCTTGTACCCTGTGCGGTGCTCCATATCGACTGCAAAGTCTCAGGCGTGGGGACCACCGATACCACCAGCACAAGCGAAGACCTTGCTGTGATCCTTCGTCGAGTCAATACCAAGTCGCTTCGCACCATCACTTTCTCCAACTGTGAGGCGCTCACCATGCCACAAGAGATCCAGCAGTTCCCAAACTTGATCTGGCTCGAAGTCCACCAAAGCGTGCTCGTGGACTGGCCTCTCACGTCTGCACTCACTCAGCAGACCTCGCCCCACTTGAGCCACGTGCTCTTTCTTCAGTCCAATCTATCCACGGGTTTCCCAGCAGCGCTAGCCATTGAAGACTTCCCAAAGTCGCTGCTCAAACTCACGTTTGCCGATACCAATCTGACTGATCTGCCGCTGGGTGTAGAGAAAGTGTGGCCACAGCCCATGGCGGCACTGGTCTTTGAGCGGTGCCAACTGACCAGTGTGCCCGAGGCCTTGGGCAGCGTCCACACCGACGTGCTGTCGCTCGCGGGCAACAACATCTCCGTAGTCCCAGCCAGCCTGCTGGATGGCAAGTCCTATGCGTTGTTATCATTGTCCAGCAACCCGATCCAGGAGCTGCCCAGGGAGCTTCCGGCGGGTGTGTGGCTCAACGCCAGCAAAGGAGCCGCGACCGATGCGCATGGACTGTGGATCGTCGACACCAAGATCACCACGCTGCCACACTGGATCACCACGCACGGCCACACGTCGCTGTGCCTTATTGCGGATGTGTACGCCTTCCAAAGTCCGCTCTGTGGGCCGCCAAGTAGTAGTAGTACCAGTAGCAGTGGCAGTAGTCTCTCTCTGCAGATGCAGTGCGACCCCACAGGTGCTCTAACCACCACTGCGTCCGTGCTGGCATGCGATCCCTTGTCCAAAGCTGTGGTAGCCACGGTGGGGATCACATCCACGGGGTTCCTCACCTCAGTCTGACACCGGTACTGCACCATGTTCTATGAAATGTCTGGCTTACCCATGCCGGTAGTACTGTAACAATGAAATATCACAGTGTACACACGTATAATTTCGGAAAGATCGGCAAGTGCTGACTCGTTGCCATGTGGTGCATAAACGAGCCAAATGGTGCTTCCCGGTGCCACGTCACACAAACGCCCGGCGGCACGGAGTCAAGAAAAGTTCTCACGAACGCCGCTCGATCCGATTGCAGGCGAATGCATGAACAACACAGTGTACCACGCAGTACAGTACAATCCCCGGTATCCGGACGCAATCTTCAGCAAGTCGGTGTGCAGTTTCAGTGTGTACTGTACTGTACTGTATGATACACTCAGGGCTTGGCGAATACAATGTCCAGTACTATTTCGCTCAGGCCTCCGTCAATAATAATGACGGCAATACGGCGTCAGACAATAATAATTACTGCAATACTACGCGTATATTGGGGCAAATATAGTTTTCCTTCCATGATCAACTACGCTTCTACTGGTCCCTGCCAAATCAGTCTTCCTCAACGTCGATGGCGCCGACAAGTGTCACGACATTCCACATCTCACGGTTTCCTTTCAAAAACATAATCATTTCGAAATTAACAGGCAGCAATGACGACCGAAGCGATGTCACCACCAACACTTTTTTTTTCTTTTTGATTTGAATGAATTATTAAAAATAATTCATTCAAATCAAAAAGAAAAAAAAAGATGTTTGTACCGTCCACTCGGGGGAGTATTGTGCTGGCGGGTGCTGGCGGCGGCGTTTGCCACCTGTTGTTGTTGGTCGTGCTGGATGCTTGGCAATGAGTGACGTCGCCACCAACTTGCATCCCACAGCAGAACAATCAGTGGAGGGGGGGCTTCTGGAGCATGTGATGCGGTCAGTTTCTCAAATCTGCTGGTGGCAGGAAAAATACAGTAATAATTTCCAACATTTTGTATTGTACTGAATCTGTAAAAAACAATAATATATAACTCCGTCAATATAATACCAGTATTACGGGTATTGTATTATTTTCTCCAAGCCCTGTTAAACAGTAGGTAGAGAGTGCAAGTTACACCGATGGCCCGCCGATGACGTTGGACTCGTCAGCATGGCGACCCAGCCATGCCTCCTCAGGCGACGAGTACAGTATTCTGTGCGCAGATATTACCGGTATAGTAATCCAGTGCGGCGTGCCAAGCGCCACATGCCCTTGATGGTTTGCACGTGGCAAAAAGGCAATGGATTTCCATGACGTGTCCCATGGAAAGCGCGGGCAGGCTACGGTATGCGACCCTATTAACGTTACGCGCAGCAAAAAAAAAAAAAAAAAAAAAAAACC
>JAADWJ010000644.1:0-14118 GCA_023336165.1 Pythium monospermum | reverse complement strand
TTTTTTTTTTTTTTTTTTTTTTTTTTTTTGGTTCTTGAACGCAGTGGGTTAACGGTCGGGCTATTATTGAAACGATCAAAAGTAATTTTGTAATTAAACGGAAACCTAAATCAGTCCGCAATGATTGCGTATCTGGACGGCTAAAAATTGAAAATTACGGATACAACCACGATGTATCCATTTTTGAACCAGCATCCGTCATGTCGCTTGTCCGGCGCCTTGACAATCCACACACGCCACAGAGCTGAACTCACAGTAGCTGAAGACTATAGCTGCCGATACATTTCTTATTCTACAGTCCACTTGAAACATGGCGGGTTTCCAAGATCCCAGTCGTCGCGTGCTTGGCCGACAGCAAGCAGTTGTCAAAGACCGAGCCAAGGAACGCGTCCCCAGCGACGACAATGCGAGGCGACTTGCTAAGTGTGATGGACGGCACAGGCTCCGCACCAGCGGCCTCCTGATAGGTCGTGGTGACTTGAGACATTCTATGGCAATATTGCAAACAAGAATGCAATGGATGGTCAGCAATTGGGTTCCACGGTATCGCACGAAGGGGTCCAACTATGGAAAACAGGTATTACCTCCAGCGATGCAACAGCGAGTCCTCTGGTTCCGGCAAGAACGGCAACAACTTGTTGACCGACTTCATGATCGTCGCGAGGATCTCGCTGTTTTGATTCTCCATGTGGTTCACACCAAACGGAACACTCGTATGCACCAAGAGCGTGAAGACATCATCTTGCTGCTTCTTCTGCTTCTTCAGGTTGTCCCAGCAAAGATACCGTATGATATCATCGTCTTGCTTGGCGACGTACTTGGCCGTCCAGCCCAGCTTGTCCACGTGCTCTTTGATGGACTTGTCGAAGAGCAATGCGAGCGCGAACCGCTGCGAATACTCGATCCGCTGCAGCGCCGCGAGCTGTTTCGGCTCTGCCTGGAACCCGCTGTTCTCCACAATGGAGAGCACGTTTGGGATCGGGCAAGTGAGCACGAGATCGTTCACAATCTCTTCATGGCCGTCTTTTGAAAAGACCTTGATTCGCATCTCATCCAGCACCTCAAAGCGGTCCACTTCACGCGAGACGTGGAGCTGCGCATCTGATAAGAATGGGCAGTTGCAACGGTTTCCATCAACTCACTTTGGTTGGAGAAGAAATGGGCGTATCAGCAAACGTACCAGTCAGAAGAAAATTCACGACATTGCGGTAGCCATGCGCACCACTGGCCACCAAGTGGTCAGTATACGACGGCGCACGAGCTGGATCCTGTGCGATCTGGCTTTCCTGGAACTTGGACAACTTGGCTTTGTCCAGCAACATGGCGCGGATGTCGTCGTTGGCACTGTTAAAATTTGTGAGGTATTGCGCGCCAATATCCACGTGGACCGCGCGGTTTTTGCGGAACGATCTCGCCATCATGCGGCCGCCTGTGATATTGTTCTTTTCCCACATGATGACGACATCACCTCCGCATTGCAACGCGCGCTTGGCGTCGTGGAGAAGATGTGCGATGGTCGCTCCTGTGATGCCGGAGCCGACAATGAGCGTTTTGCTGCTTCGCACCATGTTGGCCATTCCTCAAGTTGCTGGAAGTGTGGTCAAAGTGACCGTCAATCCCATTTTTGTTGCGCGGATATCTTCTGCGCTGTTCGAACGTGATCATCTCGTATGGGGGCCATTTGATTGGATAAAACCGAAACGAATGCAGTCCAAATTTAGCAAGTCAAAAAAATTAGGCCGTGTTCGACTTTGCCCAAAATGACAATTTTGGGCGAGGTTTTTTCATGAAAGCGCCATTTCGGGAAAGCCAAACTCAGAATTAGAAAAACCTCAATTTGAGCAAAATGGCTGCTTTCAAAATATGCCTCACACCATGAACTTAGAAATCGCCATTTTGAGTGGGGTAGGGTAGTTTGACCTAAAATTCGTTGGTTTATTTCAGATGCAAGGTTTTAGTCCAAATTGTCATTTCGAAGTGGAACACTTCCTTAGAAAAGTAAACGTTTTTACGACGTACCTCAGTATTTGTTTTTGGGAGTTTTACATTTTCGTTCCGGTTCCACAGACAGACGGTTTCTCGATAAATCGGGGTTCATGGTGGTCTTTTGAGACGATTAAAATCGTACCAGTGGAGCCGGTAGTGATCAGTTCTCACGCTATGATACCAAGCATTATCATTTTCATTTTTTTGGCCAAATCATCAAATTTTTTGATGTCACCCTGGAGCGGAGCGGACTTCAGAGATATGTCCAGGATTCCTGGCACGGATACTGGAACCAAGCATAATCATTTATGATTTTTTGACCAAATCATCAAAAATGATTCAAGCGGAGCGGTTAGGGTCCAGTGGATAGAGGGTAGGTGTACACTAGGGCGGTGTATAAAGGTTGGGTACTGTACCACTCGTGAAGTTGAGAGCAAACGTCCAATTGAAACGGTGTTGAGGAAACTTGTTCAGGCTGCACATGTGGAAGCGGATAGGGTTGCCAGCCACACCACATGGCAAATGGGTTCATGCGACCCTATTGGTCCGTGGAGTCATGGCTCCAACTTTTCAATCACTGTTTCCCACTTGTTGGAAGGCGCCAATAATGTTCAGCAGAGCCAGATTTTCAACCGTCCAGCAGGTGGCGCCGACGCCACTGTGGTGGACGAAGCCCGTGGGCTGGGCCGCGTTTTGCCCTTGTTCGATCGCAACGCAACGCCGCTGAAAAGAGAACCCCCAGTCCCTCCACGTTCACAGAGCATACTAACGCGAAGTCAAACCAAAATACCCACTCACGTCTCATTGTGGTTGGGGTGCTGGATTTTGGCCATCCCTCGTTCCGGACTATATCTATAGACTCGTGTCGTATTGGCGTTGGCGTTGTGGTATTAAAGTTGTGCCGTTGGTGTTGGTGTTGGCGTGCGATTTCGTTGGTGTTGGGCATTTCCGAAACACCAAGCCAGAATCCGCGAACGCGCACGGAAGACTGAGTTTGCCGCCCCCAGCGCGCCCGGAAGAAGACCCCTCAAAGGGAAACGACGGAAGGAAAAACAAAAAGTTTCCCCACGTTTCATAATACGAATATCGCTCGCATAAGGAGTTTCGGACCAGCCAGCCAGCCAGTCCATTCCCTTCCAGTCCATCTCGACGAGTCAGTTACAACGGGGCGTGCGTGTGTTTGTGTGCGCGTGCTCAATATCTCCCTCCTCCAAAAACTCTCCTCTCTCCAAAGTCTAGGCAGTTTGGTTCGTTGGTGGTAAAATGGACGTTGGCACCGAAGTCGAAGTGCTCGTGGACGGCGCGTGGACGCCTGGACTGATCATCGACCGGTATGTGAGCCCCATCGACATGTCGGGTGCGGTCGCGACGGTCAAGTTTGACGACGGCACCATCCACGAGCTCAGCGTGCCCGAAGATATCCACAAGACCGCACCAGGGATCCGTTTGCTTGCCGCGAGTTTGGACGATTCGCTTGACCTGGACGACCTCACATCGATCATGGAGCTCAGTGAAGGCAACTTGCTGTCGGCGCTCGAGTGCCGCTTCCGCAAGGACAAGATCTACACCAACACGGGCACCATTTTATTAGCTGTGAACCCGTTTCAAAAGCTTCGTGGGCTCTATGATCGCCGCGTTTTACAGCAATACATCGACAGTTTCGAAGCCCATGCCGCGGGCACGACCCCCTCCGGTGGGCGATCCCCAGCAAGGCGGAAAAGCAGCCAACCCACCAACAACCGTCGCAGCAGCGGCGCCGTCGCGCGCGTTCCGCTGCCGCCGCATGTGTACCAAGTCGCGGGCGAAGCGTACCGCGCGATGCTGTGCGGCATGAACGGGCTTCTCAGCGACCAGTCGATCCTCGTGAGCGGAGAAAGCGGCAGCGGCAAGACCGAGTCCACCAAGTTTCTCATGCAGTACCTCGCCGCGCAAGCCGGCGGCAGCGCTGGAGCAACTGCAGCTACTGCCCCGTTCAATCCAGGGCAGTCGCAATCCGGCAGTGGCATCCAGCACGGCATCGCCGCCAAGGTCTTACAGACCAACATCTTGCTGGAATCGTTTGGCAATGCGCGCACGCTTCGCAATGATAATTCCAGTCGCTTTGGCAAGTTCATCAAGCTCCATTTCACCAGTGGTGGCAAGCTCACCGGTGCAAGTATTCAAACGTACTTGCTGGAAAAAGTGCGGCTCGTGTCGCAATCCAAAGGCGAACGCAATTACCATATTTTTTACGAAATGGCCATGGGCGCGACACCCGCACAGCGCAGGCGGTGGTGTTTAGATCCACCAGAGAGATCTCGGAATGGAAGAGCAAGCCCAGCCTCGTCTTCAGCGGCAGGCGGCGATACCGAGGATGTGGCTCTGCCGGAGACCATGCGGCAGTTTTTGCACTACCGATTTTTGAACCAAAGCCAGTGTTACAAGCGCCGCGATGGCGTCGACGACCGTGAAATGTTTCAACGCGTCGGTGATGCGTTAGAAGTTGTCGGGTTTACGCCGTTTGAACAGTCTGGCATCTTTGATTTGCTTGCCGCGTTGATGCATATCGGAAACTTGTCGTTTGAGCATGACGACCACAACCGCGCGTCTTCCGCACAACATACCGCAAGCTCCAGCAACGTCCAAACGACGGATTTGTCGCCGCATTGCATATGGTCCCGCGATGCCGCAGCCCATTTACTGGCAGTGGACGCGTCCCAATTGGAACGCGCGCTCAGCGTGCGCAAGATCCGCGCGGGCACCGATTTTGTGAGTGTCAAGCTATCCGCCGAACAAGCAAACAACGCAAGAGATGCGCTGGCCAAGGCGCTCTATGGGCGTCTCTTTGACTGGATGGTCGGCCGAATGAACGAATTTCTCAAAATGGACGATGCCCAAAAGGCAAAGGGCCATTTCATTGGCATTTTGGACATTTTCGGGTTTGAAGTATTCCCGCATAACTCGTTTGAACAGCTTTGTATCAATTTTGCAAACGAAACGCTACAATTGCAATTCAACGATTACGTTTTCAAGATGGAACAACAAGAGTACGAAGCACAAGGCGTCGACTGGAAATACGTCGAGTTCTTGGACAACCAAGATTGTGTCAACTTGATCGCGCAGCGGCCGTTTGGTCTGTTACCATTGGTCGATGAAGAGTGTTTGATCCCGAAGGGCAACGATATGACGTTTGCGTCGAAAGTGTACAAAGCGTGGGACGACCACGCTCGCTTTTCGGCGTCGCGGATCCAACGCGCCGGTGGCATGTTTACGATTCTGCATTACGCCGGCCCCGTTGAATACTCGACCAGAGGGTTTTTGGAGAAAAACAAAGATACTCTCCACCAGGAAGCTGTGGATTTGTTGGTCTATTCGCCTCGTGAAGGAAGTTTTACACGCATGATCAGCGAAGGAAGCGCGTTCCGCCCACGCGACAAGGCCTCGCCACGGCAACGGGCCGCAGCAAACAAGCAACGCGGCGCGAGTGTCGGCTGGCAGTTCAAAGAGCAGTTGACGGCGCTTTTGGAAACGCTCCAGCAAACCAACCCGCATTACGTGCGCTGTCTCAAGCCAAACGACGTATGTGAAGCAAGAATGTTTGCGCGCGATGGCGTGCTCAACCAATTGCGTTGCAATGGCGTCATGGAGGCCGTGCGGGTCGCACGCGCCGGGTACCCGATCCGTGTCCCTCACGAAGAGTTTATCAGCCGGTATTTCTGTCTCAAACGCATCCGCAACCCGCTTCTTTCTCCATCCGAAAAGACCATGTCGTTGCAATCGCTCGTGAGTGATCGCGGCTCGTCCAGTTGTGACTTGGTCGTCGCGGAAGCGAAAGAATTGCTCCGAGATTTGCTGGTCTTCTTGCCAAAGGAACACAGTGCCGATGCGCAAAGCGCATTTGAACACTCGGATCAAGTCCAATTCGCGACACGGTGTGTCACTGTGGGTGTGCAAATGGGGTTCACCAAAATGTTTCTCAAGAAAACGACGTACGACGTGCTGGAAGATATGCGCGCGCAACGGCTGAGGCGTCACATGATCAAAGTGTACCATGCAGTGCTGTGTATCCACGCACGCAAGAAGTTTGTCAAGTACAGGCAAGCTGTGCGCACACTTCAAATTGCGTTCCGGTACCGCCAGGCGAGACAGCACAAGCGCAGGCAGCAGCTCATGGCGGTGCAAACGCATTACGCACGCAAAATCCAAGCCAATTTGCAAATGGTGAACCGCAAGAACAAGTATAATCGGTTTCTTTGTGTGATCAAGCTGCTGCAGTGCCGGTTCCGGTTCCGTCTTGCACAACGGCGCATGCGCCACGCGCGATTCAAGCAACAGCAAGAAGAGCGGCGACGTGCGCAGGCTGCCCGTGACGCCGAAGCCGAACAGGTGCGGCTCGCGCAGCAGCGCCAGCGAGAGCAACATCAACATGAACTGCTGAAACAACAGGCTGCCTACCACAACGAGCAGCAGCAGCAACAACAGCAACAAGGTCCGCCATCTCAGTTCCAGGACAGCTACACAGCATCGTCGCCGAGTTCGTCGGAAGCCTCACTGACCTCTAATGACGTGGAAGGCGACGGTTACAACTCGTCGACCAATTCGGAAGACGCGTTCCCTGCGTTCACTGAGCAGCCATTCCGCAAACACACGCTCAAGACCGTGGACGAGACCAGCAACCAGTTGATGCCGCGAAAATATTCGACCAACTCCGTGCCGCCTCGAAGCAGCCAAATGATGAACAATATCCGCCCGATCGACGGTCGCCAGTCGCGCACGTTCAGCGATGCGTTGTACAGCAGCCACCAGCACGCACAAGCCATGACCCCGCACCGTGGTAGCATGGCACAACCGCCTCGCAAAGACTCGTTCCGCACGACACGGTCGTCGCGTGCCGTCGCGCTGCCTCGCCTAGACGTCGTGCAGCAAACGCAGTGGGTCAATGACGAAGACCGGTTCAGTTGCCACATCTGCAACAAGCGGTTCAATATGTTTAAACGCAAACACCACTGCCGCGCGTGTGGCGAGGTGATCTGCAATAGCTGTTCGCTGTACCATCGGATCCAGAACCGGTCCATGCGGGTCTGTGTGTCTTGTGTGGCGTTCCATTCATTAGAGAGTCCGACCTCGTCATCGACCAAGTCGAGCTCGCGTGGTGGCTTCAATACAAGTCGCAAGACCTCGGCGGGCTCGAATTTTGAAGTCACCAGCAGCAACAGCTCCGGTGTGTGGCTCAACCCATGGCCTGAACCACCGTACCCGGATGATGAAGAAGAGCGGCTCATTTGCTTGCGTGAGCTCAACATCCGTGAATTGGCGACGTCAGGCAAGTTCAATATGTACTGTGAAGTCGCGGCCAAGACCATGAAGTGCCCCATCGCGTATGTGAGTATCCTGGAAGACGAAGAGCAAATCTTGGTCGCGAATATTGGCATGGCGCATACCACACTGCCACGCGAGCTATCGTTTTGTGCGCATACGATCTGCCAGCCAAGTGTGTTGGTGATCCTGGATACAAAGAACGACGACCGGTTTCGAGAGAATCCGATGGTGAAAGGGGATAAGGGCGCTGTCAAAATTCGGTATTACGCTGGTGCAACCATTTTCTCAAGGGACGGCCATGCGCTGGGCACGGTCGCTGTATTGGACACCAAGCCACGTCGCGAAGCCGACCAAGAGCATATCGGTATGCTGCAGCATCTCAGCTTCCTCGCAAGTGAAAAAATGCAGCAAAGCACCATCCATGAAGATAGCGACAGCGAAATCTTGTGAGAATTTGACGACAAAAGAAAAGAAAAAAACAAAAACAAAAAGAATGATTGAAGTGAAGTGAGTGGGAGGGAGGAGAAAAAAAAATAGACCCTGTTTTTATTTTTATTTTTGGCATTTTTTTTTTTGACTCTGTGTTTTTGGTCCCAAGGTTCGAAGTTTTTGGTGTCTGTGACAACACATTGTTTTTTGCGTTCTGACCATCTCTCTCCACGCAAGAAGTTGTGATATAGCAACTATGTCTGCTTGTGTCAAGGTTCGCAAGTTGCTGATTTGGTCAAGTTGCACAATGAGAGGCGAGGGCACCAACTGTCACGTCGTCGAATTTTCCAACCAAAAAAAAATGAACAAAAAAGGCAAGGGCATGAAACAAAGCGCGACGTGGATTCATTCTATCGCAAGACAAGCCAACGCCAACACAGAACCAATTTACTGCACAAGCAAAGCACCAACGTTGGCGCGCTTGAAGAAGAAGTTTGCGTTGGCATTTGTGAAGGGTCATTTTTTGTTGGGAGCCAACAAACTCCTTCCTCCCAACGAATTCTTTCAGTGAGCTGTTCGCCAGCCGGAAAAGCAACCAGCTTGAAAATCTCTCTCCCACTACATATTTGAGCAACGGTGAGGTCGTGGCGTGACATACGACAACGGAGGGCGAGTCGAATCGCAAGCGCCTGGAGAAGGCTTGTATCTGTGTGGGACGCACTGGTGAGCTGCAGTGGCGTCGCCGATTTGTCCTACGACCGAGAAAACAGCAACAGCAAATCCCCAACGCGTGCGGAAACGAATCGCGATCGCCCCGTGGTCCTATCCACGATGCCGCGTACTAGCAGTATCAGTAGCACTCCTCATCTGCGCATCGCCGTGATTGGCACGCAGACAGCGGCACCAGAGAGTCCCAAGCCGTACACGGTGAGTAGTAAGTAGCCTATGAAGAGACCAGTCCTCATGTGCTAACAAGTGTGGTTTTGATTTTTGATAGGTGTACCGTACGGTGGTGACGTTCGATGGCGAATGCTACGAGCGATTGATCCGGTTCAGTGAGTTCTATACGTTCAACAAGACGGTACGTAATACACGTCTTTCCCAAAGAGCTGCTCGGCGCTTGACAAAGCGAGTTTGAAGTTTCTTATTTCTTATTTCTGTTTTTTTTGTTTGATTCCAAACTGGTTAGCACTTGAAACTGCGCAATTCCAAGCCATTCAAGGCCGAGTTTCCTGGGAAAACATGGACACGCAAAGCAGCTCTGGAAGACGATCTGATCGAAGCGCGACAAGTCATGGTACGCGTTTTCTTTCATGAAATGTTGCTGATAAAAACGATTTGGAAAGCTAACTGTTTCTGGTCTCTTAGTTGAATGAGTTTATGAAAGAGCTCTGCACCAAGGAGCTCACGCCACGCAGCGAGACGTACTTGCTGAAGCTTCTCAAGATTGGCAAATACGACGATGGCAGTGGCCGCGTGTCGGAAATGTCGTCGTCGTCGCACATGAAAGCATCGTTCCACGTCAAGAAAAACGAACGTGGCGTGTTGGATGTGCTCCACGAGAGTAGCGGCGACAGTGACACGCTGAATGCCAACGAAACAGGTGGTCAGAAGACAAAGCAGAAGAAGCAGAAGCATGGCCGTCGTGGGTCCTCTCCACCGGTCGTAGGAGAAGCAGCCACACTGGTGGTGACCGAGAGTTCGTTCCCAATGGTCACGTCGAATGCCACGACCGTGTTGACCGACGATGAGCAGTCCATGGTTGGCTCCCAGTCCCGCATCACAAGCGACGGCGACAACGACGAAGAACAAGAAGAAGAAGAACGGATGCTCCAGGAACAAGATGTGATCGCGGCCGATGCGAGAGCCACCGCCACCGCCACCGCCACAGCTGCTGCTGCAGCTGCCGCCAAAACGCGAGCGCCACTCCATAAATCCACGTCAATTCCGCCATCGCCGTACTCGGAAATGATTCTCAAGCGGCCAGCGCTGAAGGCGAGCCAGTCGCTTCCTGGTAGTCGACGCGGCAGTAAGCGTGTGGCCTTCCCAACGCAAGAAGCAGAAAGCGACGCGTCAACTTCTTCACTCCATACCACGGCGACGACAGCGACAGCGACGGCAACAGAGAATGGGGACGTGGTGTTAGAGTCCATGGCCACGGATAGTGGATCACCCGAGACGAAGTACAAGGAGCGCATCAGCAACCAATTGCAGTCGATCCGTCGTTTGCTATCGGAAAGCGAGCCAGATATGACGACCAGTCGCAGTAGCATTAGCAATTCCACCGAGAACAGCGTGCCGGCCTCGGTTCGATCCACGCACTCGACCATGGCGGTGCTGGCTTGAAAACGCAAACGTGAAGCGTGGGTAGCTTTCGCCCATGAGCTGGATGCGTTTTTGTTTTGTCTTCCTTCTCTTCTATTTAACAATATACAATACGGTACTTCATATACATAACAGTACTTCTGCATGGGTTATACTACGAACAGTGCAGCTGTAGTATTGATGGTTGGCCTGAAAGAAGCATCTCTTGATCTCTAAAATCGCGAATGGGCCATTCTTTGCTGCCATTTGAAATGGCTTCATTTTCGGTTGTTTGAGTTTGTACCAAAAGATGATGCGATGCTCGTTGACACATTGATGTCAAGTTGACAACCAGAAAAGCCAGTGCAACTGACAGATGTTGCAAACACGATGCAACTTGTTCCCCCAACACCTGACCGTGTTCTCGACTCTCGATGACACCACGTCAGCAACATACACAAAAGACGGTGGTGGTTTTATGTATGACGTAAATCAAGGTGCAATGTCAAACGAATCCCGCCTTGATGTGAGCAGAATACTTCCACTTTTGTAAAATCCGATCTTGTTGGTGATGCCATGATGACACCAGCATCATTACCTGGTTCAAGGATTTGTTGATCGCGCATGTCAAAGGACAAACTGAGGAGAATCCAGAGGAATACTGCGCCAGTACCTTTGTGCACCAAGAGAGCAGCACACCCAGGACGGCAGTCTTGTTGGTGGGCACGCTATTTGTTGAATATGAAGCAAACAAGCATCTCCTTCTGTGAATAAGAAACCTCAGACAGCTCCAACGGTCCCGTGATTTTGATCCAAATCTGGGCCGCAATTGTCATTCTTGTCTCAGTGGATCTCTTTTTCTATTTTGTGGCCACCCTCTGTCATCCTGTCATCCCTGTCATCACCATCCTTGCCGTGCGCATGACTTTGAACTGTCAGTTCTTGTGAACCACGACTTCTGGCATCATCCAATGCTAACCATCACCAACATCAACATCCACTTCGTTGCATTTTTGCCATCGTTTTTTTTTGTTTTGTGTTGTGTGTGTGTGATTTCTTTTTTCGGTCCAGACCAAATTCCCCATTCTTCAAACACACATCAAATTCTCCAACAAACAAACAACAATTCTCCAACAAAAAGCCAACAAGCCAACAGTTTGCCAACAAACTGAAGAAAAACAACCAACCAACCAACAAACAAAAAATTACCCTGAGATCCCACCAGCTGGTCTTGCGCATCAGCAGCAGACGCTTGCTGTTCTTGTTTTCCATCAAATCCGTCACTCTCGCCATCTCACAGTGGCGCAGCCTCAGCTCAGTGAACAGATCAGCACCAGCTTCTGGTTCCCTGCTGCTCCACACATCGTGACGCGGTGCTCGCTCTCTCTTACAATTTCCCCACACATTCGCTTCATTGGAATCGACCTATCCACCACTCTTTCGACCGATTTCTTCGCTATTTCTTCCGACACACGAAGCAGAAGCCGCTAGCCGGCGCCCACTCGAAAGAAAGCTGACAACAACAGCCAAACAAAACCGCCATTGACATTTCACCAGCATCATGCGAACCGTTGCCAACAGCCACAGCGCCGAAAGGATCCTGCGCGTGCCTCCCCACGATGACCCCGCGATGTACCGGCACCCACCGGCGCCGCCATTAGCGCTCGACAAACGCCACGAGAATCTTGCTACTGCTGCCGATACCAGCGTCCATACGAAGAAGCCCAGTACGACCAGTACGACGACCGACAACAACACATATATCGATGATGACGACGATTTGGAGCTCCCCATTGTCACCACCAAACCGCTTTCGCCCACCAGCAGCATCGCCAAGTTCCATCGCCCGCACCATCATCACCATCACCTTCACCACCACCCCGACCATATTAATACTGACAGCAAGCCACGACGAACATCATCATCCGCCACTGCGGCTGCACGTCGACATCGCCAACGCCAACAACACCAACAATCCCCAACCAACACCAACACCAACACTTCGTCCACACCAACTACCAACGCCAACTCTATTACCAACACCAACGCCAACGATTCGTCCCCACCAACGACCACCACCAACAATCCAACTTCGACACCAACAAAACCGCGCCGCGCACGCTCAAAATACCCGCACACGCAGCCCACAGCCAAGCAGCTCCATCGCCATAACAAGCTCAGCTCGCTGGTTCTCCACTCCGTGACGCCGCGCGAGCCCATGGCCTTTGCCGCCAGCCATGGCGCCACCACCAATGCCATCAATTCGTTTCCTGGCAGCTTTACGGAGTACGAAATCGTGGTGGAAAATGTCCGTTCTTCCCAAATTTGGCAAGTTTCCCGACGGTTTGCAACTTTTGCCTTTTTCAAAAAAGAACTCAAAGCACTTTTTGACAAGCCGCATTGCCATTTTTGTACGGAAATGAACCATAAATTGGACCTTTTACATGACGATTTCCCTCGCAAACGGCTCTGGGGGTCGAATAAAACCCACGTGGTCACACAACGCGCTCGTAAACTGCAAGTGTATCTTCAAGGACTCATGGAGCTGGGCGTCAAGGCCCATACAAAGGGCTGTAAACACGTTGCGTCGTCTTTTGCGATGCATTTGAGAAGCTTTCTCACAGTGGAAAGCGTGCGGTTCCAGGGGATCCCAGGAGGTGATTTTGGCCATTCGATCCCGTCGCTTCTTCAGGAATTGTCCAATGTCTCGGCCGCGGCGACCCACACGGCCGCAGCCTACCACATGATGGCCAGAGCCAAGCAGGGGCAAGCCTCAGCAGCACCAGGAGGACGAGGAGGAGGCAAGCGGCTTCCACTTGCGACGATCCAGGAACATGGTGATTTGTATGGATTCGCGGCGTTTTTAGAAGCCGATGACGACACGGAAGACGAAGAAGGAGAGGAGGAGGAAGAGGAGGAAGAGGAGGAAGAGGAGGAAGAGGAGGAAGAGGAGGAAGAGGAGGAAGAGACGGCGGATACAAGGGAGGAGAACAACCAACGCCAGGAGGATGAGGATGAGGAAGACGCAGACGATGCGACGAAGCCGGAGAAGAAGGCGGAGTTGTTCCAGAAGGATTGAATTTATTAATTATCAAGCCCAGCCATTTATGATTTCCCAGTTCAGTAAAGGAAGACTGGGAAAATAGTGTGGGGCGAAAAAGTATTTTAAATACCGGCGTAAATTATACATTTATTTAAAACGGTATTTTTATCCTCTTTTTATTCTTGTTTTAAGTTTACACACTGACCGCCACTCCACCAGTATTCTCTACCGTGGTCTCCGTCGTTTGCTGGTTGAGTGCGATGATAATCACACTGATATTGTCATGCGCAAAGTACTGTTGCGCCTTGAGCACCATTTCTTGGGCAGCCAATTGGACATCGCCATGGAGTCGCAATTTCCGGTAAATAAAATTTACAGCTTGCTGCGAGGATAAAACGTCAAAAAGCCCATCGCTCGCCAGTAAAATAAACTCGTCACTTCCACCGACCACGTGCTCGTACACATCAGGCGTGGCGACCAAATGGCCTTCGTTTTTATGCGCAAAATCGCCAAATCCACGCGAAAGTGCTAAAATGCCATCTAAACGGCCATTATGAACAAACCCACCACTTGCTTCAATCCGTTTTTTTTCACTTTCATTCGAGGCCTTGTGGTCTACTGTAAGGTCCACTGCGAGGCCTCCAGAAGTACATAAAACAGCCCGACAATCACCGATATTTGCCACGTACACCACGCGTTTTTGGTCACTTGGACGGCACGTAATGACCGTAAACACCGCGGCGGAACCAGAAAAGGAAATCGGTTGACAAAGCGGCTTGTTCAGGCCTTCGCTTTCTTCTCTCCCCAGTTTTGGCCTTGTTGGAGGAGGCTCCTCCATGTCTTCCCCTTCCTCTGTGCCATCCTCTTGGTCATCAGAGCGTTTCCGTTTTGGGGTGGCAGAGGCAACAGGCAGCACACAAATGCTTTGGTTTTCTAAAATTTCATCATCAACCATCTCACAGACTTGCGTAATCGTCGTTTTAGGATTTTCCACAAACTGCGGATGTTGGAAAAACCGATGGTGGAGCTCCGATTGTAAAAATTTGGCCGTTTCATCA
>JAADWJ010000643.1:0-14135 GCA_023336165.1 Pythium monospermum | reverse complement strand
CACTGTCTCTCGCTCACTCCCTGTGGCAATGAATGAATCGCTCATTGTTGAGACCTTCTACTCTATCGCCGCACTTGCCGCCGCTTCTGCTTCTGCTGCTTCGACCGTCACGTCTCCTGCCAATGGCTTGGTCCAACTGGATTCACCCGTCTCGTGGTTGTAAAAGTACACATTCCCTGCGTCATCCGCCACTTCCTCCCATGGGTCCTCTCCTTCTTCTTCCTCTGCTGCTGTTTCCACCACCATTTCCTCTCCTCCTTCCTCTCCTTGTCCCCTTCCTCCTCCTTGTACACCTTCCTCGACCAGCAACTCCATCATCAGTTCATTCGCTTGCATCTCCATCGGTGGCTCGTCACTCTTGACCACTTGGCCGGTCATCTTGTTGTGGTAGCAAATGCGATTGTCACTACTGTCGTACGCCTCACTCCAATACGACGCAGCCAGCGTATATTTCACTACTGGATTTCCTTGGCGTTTGGCCTCTCCATTCCAGAAATGCCATTTCGTTTTCTCATGGAAACGTAGCTCCTCCTGGGATTCATAACTTATACCAGGACACAACCGGCAAAAATATTTTTGCCGGGGCGCCATGGGCTCCTCATCCGCCTCTATAGGAAACTGAAGCGTCTCGAAATCGCCTTCTCTTTGAGGCTCCACAAACACACAGATATCGTCCATGAGCGATAATAAAGTGCGCATTTTCTTGATACCAAAGGCCATCGGATCCAGTTTTTTCAACATAATTTCTTCAAATTGGACAGGAAAATCCACCACAGCGATTTTGCCTCCACAACGGTCAATGACTTTGTGGACTTCCTTTTTCAAAAGCTCAAATTCGTGGAAAAGATCCGGATTTGATAAAATCTCGGCCAATTTCTGCTCTTTTTGGAGTTTTTGCGGTTGTTTTGGTGGCGGAGGCTCCGCTCCTCCTTCTCCTCCCGTCGCCACCGTGCTTTCACTGTGGTCTTCTTCAAACAATTGGCGCCGGTTGATCTGTGCTTCCGCAGCAGCCAAAGCCGCGGCTTGTTTTGCCTTTTCTTTCTTGAGCTTCTTCTTCGCTTCTTTGTCCTCTCCTCCATCCTCTCCCTCCTCGTCCTCTTCCTCCTCCTTTGCAGCGTTGATACTGGCCGAGGCAGGACGATACGTTTGTGGCTTTTTAATATGCTTTTTCTCCATGGGGATTTGTTCATTTGCCTCCAATTGTTCAATTTCCATAATCGTTTTTTCCAATTTTTTCTGAATTTCCACATTTTCATCCACTTGTATTTTTTTATTTTCCAAAATCATTCTTTGGGTTGCCACAATGTTTTCCATTTCCATTTTTTCAATTTGTTCTTGTTTCAATAAATCACGAAAATGTTCCACAATTACAAGTTGTTCTAAAACACGTTCCACGACGGGGCAAATTTCCATGGCCTTTTTGGCGTAAAAAAAGGCCGCACGCACCCACCCACAAATCGCCGTAAACGCAGGCGAAATTTGGTACAATTTAAAATTATTTGGTCTCAATTTGGGATGGTAAATCACGGATGTAATCGAGTATAACATTTGCTGGCGAATACCATTTCCAAACGAATACACATCAAAAAGAGGTAAAACGTAAAGTGCCTTGACTTGGTATTTATGGATCAACCCTTCTTTATCCCCAAAATGCACATTTTCTTCATTACTGGAAAGTAACATGACCAAATCGTCTTTACTGGGACGATACATTTGTCCCGATAAATATAAATTGCTTGTAAAATTCAATAAAATAGCAAATGCTTCCAAAAGGGATAAATACACGTCATCCAAATTGGCGGTTCGTAAATTATACCAATCCATCACCTCACAGGCATGTAATTTCTCAACCGCTTGTTTGTATTTAGACTCCAAATTTTGCGGATCATGAAATTTCCAGAAATTTTCAATTTTAATTTGCATTTCTTGTTCTTTTTGACATTTTTCATGGAAATTGGTGTCTAATTCATTCACTTTTTTTTGTTTGGCACGTAAATCACGTTCTAACATATCCATTTCATTGCGTAAATTTTCATATTCCGATTGTAAAATTTCCACTTTTTGGGTCGCTTTTGTATGTAATTCCATGGTTTGTGCTAAAACGTCCACGCCAACCATCACATTTTGGGTTTTCGCTAATAATTTCACAATGGACTGCACAAAAACGTCACTCGTATCCACCCCCTCGGGTAAATTAGGCAACATGCCAGCGACCATGACCGCATAGGGTGTTTTAAACTTGGGAATTATCAAATCCATCTCGATTTCGCCCTGGATATTGGAAATTTGAGCAAAATATTCTAAAAAAGTGCGTGTCGCCAGCTGGGAACTTGGTTTACTGAGCCAGGCGATGCGTTCGCCTTGTTCCCATTTCCCAAGCCGAACCAGTGGTTCTCCATTAGCTTGTTTAGAAATCCATTTCCCATTTCCATGCATACAATCATTTTCAAATTCGCCTTCATATCGATCGCCATTAGAAAAAGTTAATGCACCAAAACCATGGCGACGCGTCTGTCTAAAATTTCCACTATAATGGCGTTTATCCATAAAACTCATCATTCCGGGCCCATTTAAATATCCATTTTCAAAAAAACCACAAATTAAATCACCACTGGCCAAAATGCGTTTTCCATTGCCATGCCATTTCCCATTTTGGAAATAGCCTTCATATTTCGAGCCATCGTCATACAGCATTTCCCCATGGCCATGGTACAAATCCAATTGCCAATAGCCTTCGTATAATTCACCAGTATCAAACCGTTCAATGCCGTACCCGTGGCGTTTGCCTTCGAGCCATTCGCCATGGTATTCACCTTTGGAAACCGTATTTTGCATTTCCAATGTCCCAAATCCATGGTATTTGCCATTGCGAATATTTCCCATGTAGATAGTAGACGGTCCACTATCTTGGTGGCCTTTTTTGGTGACTTTAAATTGCGGACCGGTCGCGGTTAAAGGAGAAAAATAATTATCCACGTCTTCGCCTTCCCATCCACTGCCATCTTGAGCAAAACTGAACTTGCCATAATGGTTTTTGGAGTGTTTGGTCTTGAAGGGCTCGGCATCGACCCGTTTCTCATAAGAAACGTCTTCGACCCACGGGCCTTCGTAAACGGACCCGTCGTTGTACTCAATACGCACGTGGCCACGGATCTCCCCGTCTTGGAAACAACACTCCAAGCGCACGTAGCTGTGGGGGAGCTCCCGGAGAAGCGGCCGCTGCCTTTTCTTCTTGGGCTTGATAGCGGAGGACGTCTCGTCCTCAAAGAGGACCTCCGCCTGCGGACTGCTGCCCTCGGTGGTCGCTTGGCCTCCTCCTTGAACTGCTCCTCCTCCTCGAGCTCCTCCAGCTTCCGTCTCGACGATTTCCAGAAGCGCCCTGTGGCCATCCCCTTGTCCTCCTCCATCCTCTCCTTCTTTCACCTCGTCGTCTTTCAAGTACGCGGCCTCGCTTGACTTGCCCTTGATGAATTTCTCATGCAACTGTAAATCGTGGTTGGCGATTTGTAACGAAACGCCCGAAACGACAATTTCATGGCCAATTTCCGTTTCTTCCGCTGCGACAAGCGCCGCGCGGGTGCGTTGCGCGTCGCCTTTGGACTGCTTTTTACTCAACGCTAACAGCGCCTGAGTCGCTAAATCACGGCGCGTGAAAACGGCATTTTGGGAACTTCGTAATTTCGTTAATTGGAAGTTTTCATCGCCTAAATCACGTTTTTGACGCATACTTTCCACTTCGGCGACATGGATCATTTGAAGCTGATGGAGTTCTTTTTCCAGTGCTAATAATTGACGTTTACGTGCCTCCATCATTTCTTCAAAAGCATTTAATTGGTCCACTTGGTTCATTGCGTTTTGCATTAATTTTCGTAGATCTTGGTGGTAATTTTGTAAAATGATTTGATGCATTTTTAACACTTCTTGTGTTTTGAAAAACGTGTTTTTCGACACTTGGGCAAGTCGATTTAAGCGAACCACTTGATGTGTAAACGGCACAAAGGCCTTTTCAATACCATCTAAACGAGCAATTTCAATTGTCATTTCTGTAATGCGTAACGTGGAACTGGCAATCAATTGCGTAATCGTTGTTTCCACGGCATTTAAATTTTTTTGCGCTTTTTTCTTTTCACGTTTAAGTGATTGTTTTTGCCATTCTTCTTGTGTATTTTTCATACGTTTCACCTTGAGTGAAATGTATTCCTTCAATTCTTTTTCTTCGTGGCGTAATTTGTCCAATTGGGTCGAGGTCTCTAAACGGAAGGCATCTAAATCAGCTTGAATCATGTTTTTGGTCGCTAAAACGGACTCGCGACGTGCAAAATTGAGCTCGGGATCGCTAAAATCCAGACCAAACAGTGGTTTTGGAGGCAAATAGTGAGAATCCTTTTCTCGTTGTCGATCACGGTCATTTTCAAACAATTTTTGGTCATGGATTTCCCGTGCTTTTGCGATCCATTTTAAGCACGCGTCTTGGTATTTTGCTTCTAAAAACATTTCTTCGGCGAGCTCATGGCTTTTTTTTACACTGTCCAAGTCGCTTCCTATATCCGCCACAGCTTGGTGGAGCCGGCCCACGTGGCGCAAGTCTTTGCGTAAACAATATTGGCGTGATACATTGAATATTTCCATAAATAAATCACTTTTTAATTCTTCCAAAGTCGGTTTTGCGATGGAACATTTCCATATATGGTACCGAAGTGCCTTTTCCGAGGCACACACTTGGTGGCACGATTTAAACGGACAAAGCAATGGCACACTATGGGTACGAGCAATATGGTCATGCACTTTTTCTGCACTTGGAAACCCTTTTTTATCACAAAAAGTACACGTTAATTCACGATGTAAAACCCACGAAAGGTTTTCTTGTTTTTCCAGTTCTTTTTGTTCATTTTTTTCCATTTTTGTGGTATTTTTTTGCGGACGAATCAATGGCGTGGCAGTCAAATAGCTCACATCCACCAGTAGCTCCATAGGTAGGGACACATAGACACTCGCCAAGCCGATTCCTTTTCGGTTTTCTGCGGCGACGCGGACACGCAGCGTTTGCTCACACTGTGGGGGGATGGGCCACAGCGTCGTGGTCGTGGGGGCACCTTCTCCTGCTTCTTCTGCTTCTCCTGCGGCTCCTGAAGCTGCTGAAGCGTCCTCGCTGCTGCCTCTTGTGACAAAAGACTTGCCCGTGAGTGTTTCGTCTTTGTCATCTTTCCATTCCACGACGTACTGCGTGATCACAGCGCCATTATCAGGCGGCGCGTCCCACAAAATGTCAATCGCCTTGCCGGCTTTCCATTTGCGGAAGGGGATTTGCTTTTCAGCCTGTTTGGCGTGGGCATCGGCTGTGATTTGGGCGACACTCTTGGGTGTCTTTTTCGTGGTTTTCTTTTCTTCTTGCTGTAATTGGAATGCGCGGTGGTCTTCGAAAACACTGGCTTGGACTAATTTAAGTTTCTCTTTCCGTTGGTCATCGACGAATAAAACTTCGGCGACCATTAAGTCGTACACATCCAATTGTAAAATTTCACAATGGTAATACTGTTCATCATCGTATTCGACCTCTAAAAAGCCACCGACGTGTAAAAACTCCAATGGCGTTTTAACCGGTTTTAAAAGAGCCACTTCTGTCACGACTTCAGGAATTTGTTGTTGTAATTCATGGAGTTTTTGGCCTTGTTTTTCAAGCTCCTGGCATTCTTTTTGAATTAAATCATGGATTTGATGTTCTTCTTCAAAAAGTAATATTTCTTGTTTTTGACGACGAATGATTTCGTCTTGGTACTGCTGATACAAATCCAAAGTCTTTTCTTCGAGCAGACTCAGTTCACTATGGCGTTTCGCATAGCCACGTGCTCCTTCTTTGGATCGCAATGTATTCAATGTGCCCTGGCGAGCCAAGATTTGCGTTTGAAGCCGTTCTTGCTTTTCCTGGTATTTCATTTCTTTCACGACTTGTAAACTTTTAAATTGCGCTTCAATGGAATTGCGTTCAAGCCAATTGATTTGCTTATTTTTCTTGGTACTAATTCCAGTCAGAAAATGCGCGACCCCGTATCCATGAGGCACTTTTTTTAATTGCTTTTTTTTCGATTTTTTCACACGGTTTTCATTGATGTAATTGGTATCACTCGTCATAGGCCGTTTGGCAAAGACCCCGTGGACAATGGCGACTCCTTCCGAGCCACAAAAAGAGCAATTTTTTAATTGGTCAAAAACAAATTCTTTTGCATCAATATTTTGTTCTTCAAAAGTTTTAATAAATTCCACACCACCAAAAAAATTGGCCAATTCAAAATTTCCTTTTTTGGCCAAAAATTGAGCAAATGGCACCCTTGTGACCCGTTTTACGTATTGAAATGGGTATAAAAGGAGCTTGTCAATGATCCGCGAGGGTGGCACTTGCATTACGCCACCGTAAAACCCACTGTTTATGTCTTTAAACTCTTCTGGCACGAGCCTCAGCATGGCCTGGTGGATCTCCGCGCGGCGTGCCATGGCTCGCTGGAATTTGTTGACAATTTTTTGAATCTTCAGCGGCTCCTCGCTCAGCGCACTACCTCTTCCACTGAGAGGAGGAGGCATGTGGAGAGGACGCACCATATGGAGTTGTACAAGTACACTGGCCATCCGTTTATTGGCCAACTTGAACGTCTGCAGCATACGCACAAGCGCTTGCTGCCTGCGAGCCGCGTGGATGCCTTGCATTTCCAGTTCTCGCTGGATTTTCATGCGCGCCAAGTACACGCGACAAGCACACTGGATCACACGCGCCGCATTGAACCGTTTGGCTTCTTTTTCAATGCTTTTTGCATACATTTCCAATTGGAAACGCCATTTTTCGGTCAATTCATGGTTTTTTTTACCCAGCGAACTGGCATGAAACGCTAAATCGGGTATTTTTTGAAGTGTACGTTTGGCAAGTTCCACTTTTGTGGCTGGTAAAAAAAGAGGAAAAAATTCCAATTCACCATCGACATCCAATTTAATTTGCGCGATTTCATCATTGATGGTCAATACAAATGCCGTTTCACCACACCGTGGATGGCCACGTACCACGATCCGCACGGCATCTCCAACGCGTATTTTTTCATCTTTTTTTTGCTGGTCTTGCGCCGTGGACGAAATAATTTGTTCCAGTTCGTGTAAGAATTTCCGAGCCGATTGTGATTTTTTCAACATATTTTTTGGCGATTTCAAATTTAATAATCCCATTTTCCCATCTTCCCCGGTAGTCGTAGCAGCAGCAGTGGCTAGTGCCTTTGTGGCAGCTGCATTCGCTGTGACACGGCTTCGCACGGCTTCAAAAAACTGTTTCATGGTCGTGAAATCTTGTTTCACTTCTTGGAAAACAGCTCTAATATCCGTCAAAAAAGTTGCTGGATCAAGTCCAAAAAACGCCAAAAAACTGCGTAATGGCCGTTGCATTTGCCGTGTTTGTGCGCCAAGCGACCGCAGCATTTTGCCTTCCACCGCACGGCGTGTGAGGATCTCCATGCGCGTCAAATAGCTGCGTCGTAACGCCGCAGTGCGCCGTCTGGACATGCGTCCTCTGTACACGGCTTGCACACGCACGACGTATCGTTGTTTGCGTAAAAACTCTTTTTGTTCTTGGAAATCACGCCGTGCAAGAAACCCACGGATTTGTTTTTGGATGGTAATCGCTGCTAAATGGCGTATTTGTTTTTGTTTGTCACGGTCCAGTTGTTTTTGCCTTGCCAAAGCACGAACAATTTCTTGTTGTTCGATTTGTTGTTGCTTTTGGGAAATGAATTTTGCACGGCGCACTTCGATGAATAAAGCACGTGCCGCGACGCCACGCCACATCCGTTGCAACGCCACAATCAATTCTAGCTCGTGCGTGTACTTTCTCATTTGTAGCTCTTCCTTGTGCATAGCGTCTTGTTCTTTTTCAGCACGAATATATTCGTTTAGCCTTTTTTTACGGCCTGCAATTCTCAAAATCGCACGTGCAAGGCGTCCACGCCAGGCATTTTGAATCAAATTTGCAGCCCAAACACGATAGAAAAACTCATCTTCACAGTGGCGTCTTGTGGCAAATCCACGCCAAAAAGCTTGAATTAGAGTGGCCTTTTTATGGAGTACACGGCGTTCATTACGGTAATCAATCCACATATTTAAGGCATACGTGACATTGGCATTTGCCAGCCTTGCACGCCATTTACAGCGTAACGAAACCACAAAAGAGGCGAAACCAGCCCACGCTGTAAAGGTCCTCAGAAGCGACGCGTTTAAAAAAAACGCCATCGCTCTTCGTTGTTTTTGTCTTGTTTCCACTTGAATTTGAGTGAATTCATACCAAAGACCCACGGCTCGCACGAGTTGTTGCTGTGTCAACCGTGTAGCAATTTTAGAAGAAACGTTTTTCAATTTTTGCGTTTGGAAATGGAACATTTTCCATTTTTGCCAACATTTGGTTTGCGCCGAATTGGAAAATTTGAGAAAAGCACGCTTTTTGGATTTTTGCGTTTCCATAAAATCGTGCCAGGCGAGCCACGAACGATGGAGATCACGATGGAACATTTTATGGACCAGGCGCCTGTGTTTGTCACGCAGCACGCGCTGCTCAAGAATATTCTGGCGCCATTGGCGGAACGCCCAGTGGGTCATATTCTATAATAATAATAAGATAGTTTATGAGTTACCCAACAAAAACCACAGACATAAAGGAATGAAAACAACAACAAAACGTACTCCAGATAGAATGGACAAGCTGGCCTTGAGTAAAAAGCGCTTTTGGTCGATGACAAATTCAAGCCACCGTTTCCACACCACGCGCTTGGTCTTTGGATTTGCCTTGGCCTAAGAAAACAAGAAGAAAAACACGTTAGCTCCTGTGGGGGGAGAGCCACACAAAAAAACAAAACAGAAAGAAACGCACCGCATTGGCCAACTGGCGTGTTGAATTGTGGCTCTCAAGTTCCACGATGTTGAGAAAAACCGCTATGAGCAGCTCCCGGTGGCGCTTTGTGGCACGGGTCCACTTGATCCACGCGTCAAAGACCCGTGGCAGTGACTGGCATTTCCAAAAGCCAATCGCTTTCTTGGCCTTGACGGTTCGTTTCGCGACGTACGCTCGCCAGCCATGGAATACTTTGTCCAGTGTCTTGTCACCCCAGAAATGCAGAGCCTTGGCGGCTTTTTGGCTGGCGGCGTCCTGTTCCCGTGATTGTTTGGCGACCAAATAGTCGTGTTTCCACAGTGCAAAAGTCTTGAGCACCATGCGGTTTGTCCAGTAGCTAGTGGCTTTACGGATGCGGCGCTGCGCTAGGCGTTGCCGCCATTTGTATTGCAACACGGTAACCGCACGTGTGAGCTGTTCGCGCAAAAACGCAACGTATTGGCGACATGCAAAGCCACGCACAACGCGTTGAATATCAACCGCAGCACAGTGGACTTGCCAGTCGTGGGCTTTTTGGCGCTGCTCTTTCCACAACGCGCGTGCGCGTGATCGGAATCTCCATTGGATGCTTGCGGCTGCACGATGGCGCGCAGCGTCTTCTACCAGCAATGTTTCACGGTGTCGTGCTCGCTGACTGGCTTCGGCATCGACAGCTGCGAGGCCTCGGAAGCGAGCACTCGAGTCGTCGATGACATCGACCCCGTACCGTTCGCAGCGTGGCTGTAGAGCCATCGCCCTTGTACTGGTACTGTTGCTCTTGTCTGAACCGCCAAATGGCCGCATCGTCGAGTCGTCACGTAAGGCGCGCGCTATTTGGGCGGTCTTGATCTGGTCACATCGGTCAACATTGACCGCTCGCAGGTATTGACACACGCTCAAGATATGGCGGATCGCATGGATCGATAGCCCAATACACTGGGAAAGATCAAGCGTTTCCAGCTGACGGAGTCGTCCAACGTCAAAGAGCCGATCGCAACAGCTTGCGTCATCCAGTTGGTCTTTGGCAAAGCCAATGAGCGCCAAGTGCGTAAGACTTGAGGGCAAATTGAGCAGTCCTTGTGTGGTCAACGCGCTACTTCCACCAGAAAGAGAGCCGCTCACAAGGAGCTCTTTCAACGACCGCATCACTGCGAGCGGGTACAGCGCGAGGTCATCGACAGCGGGGCATTCCCTGATATCGAGTACGTGGAGCACACTGTTGCAAGTCGCCAGGTGGGCCAACGCAGCACGTGTGACCCCACGCTGACAGCGACACAGCAGCTGCTCAAGGCCTCGGCAATGCTTGACGAGTTTGACAAAAACGGACGATGGGCAAACCGCGATGCCACTCGCATCCAGCACTTTCAGTGTGGAGGAACAGCTTCTGGCCACGGCTTCGATCGTCGGCTGGCCAAGGCTTGAACAGTCTGCGAGCAGTAACCGCTGGAGTGGCTTGAACATCGACGGCTTCTCGATCGCTTTGCTGGTTTGTTGAAGTCCATTCGTCAGTAAAAATGTCTGCATGCCTTGGTCCGTGAGTTTACTGCACCCGGAAAGATCCACCTCTTCCAGCTTCGTGAGACTCGCAAGTGCGATGAGCGCCTTGTCGCAGAAAGAGACACACCGCGCAGCGACAAAGCTCATGAGAAACGGACACGACGCCGCGATAAAGCAACACGACAGACTCGTGAGCTTCACGCAGTCGGACAGATCGATCCGCTGCATCAAATGGTACCCAGACGGGGCGCGGTTGCCGTAATACGACGGCACCGACGATAAAAACTCAAAGCACGTGTCGCTCAAATCGATACAGCCACTCACATTGAGCTCTTCCAGCTGTTTGGGCTGCTGCATGAAGAGCTCTTTGATATTGCTGTTGGAGACGCGCACAAGCCCTCGCAACGATACCACTCGCAGTGCTGGGCCACGCGACTTGATGATTGATTGGATGGCGTGGTCATTCAGGTGAACACAGTAATCCAGTCGCCATCGCTCCAACTGGAGAGCCAGTATCTTGGTGATCTTGATGACACTCGCGTCGGTGATTTGGGGGCAGTGACAGATGGTGAGGCTCTTGAGCCGTGGGAAAGATACCACGGCCGCGTAGAGAAGATCATCGGTCAGTGTATCCATTTCTGCAAGCGACAGCGACGTCAGCAGTGGGCATTGAGCCGCCAGCGCGGGCCACGCTGCTTTCTACAGTATACAGAAATCACAGCGCTTTCAGAACATTTGAACAATCAATGCGTCTGACTCATTCATCCACTAAAACGTACCGAAATGGACCCACACCGAGATAAATCCAGTGTGTGGACGCGGCCACAGTGCTGGAACAACTGCTGCAACGCTGTCAAAATGTTGGCCGACGGCAAAAAAGTCAGCCACCCATATACTTCAAGTACATACAAGCGATTAAAGGTGGTTTGTATACCTTTGGGTTTGGTGGCGCCGGTGAACCCACGCAGACTGAGCTGCTCGCAATTTTTCGTGAGCTTTCTGGCCATTTGATCAAAGAGCGACTCGCAGCCAGCGGCAGTGGTGGTGGTGGTGGTGGTTCCACACAGGCAGGCCCAGTCACTGAGATCGATTTGAGCGCGACCGATAAAAGAATTGTTGGCGTAAAACACGCTGTCAGGGATCACGAGACTCTCTGTTGCTGTTGCTGTTTCTGTTGTTTCTGTGGCCGAATTACGGCCGCTGCTGAGCTGGTTATTGGTGTCACCATCGGGCTGGATGCCTTGCTTGCCATTTCTTTTTCCCCACACACAAAGAGACACAGTCAGTTGCACACCTCTCTGTCTGTTTGCAGTTCGATTTGGGGTAACGTACTCTTTGCAATCGCTCAAGAGCTGATACACCAACGCCTTGTCGTTCCTCGTACAATTGCGACTCGGGCTCGCCAAGATCGGAAGAGATACGGTTTCTGACGCGCGGAGCAGCAGCTCGTCCACGATAGAAGAGGTTTTCCTTTTGCGCGGCGGTGACGCGGTCCGATGGGGGGACGACGACGAGGAGGAGGGAAACCCAGGAACGGCGGCTGCAGTAGTAGTAAAAGCAGACGAACTTGTGGTTGTTGCCAATGGCATAATCGGCGGATACGCCACACGAGGACGATCACGAAACATGCGCAAATCTCCATCGGGCGAGTGCTTCGCGGCACCAGCGCCAGCAACTGGGGGTTCTTCCACGGCACTGCGATCGATCCACGATTGAAACTGGGCGAGCTCGTCGGTCTTCATCAACAGGCCGGGTTTGTGATCTCTGTGCGGCTGTGGCTCAGTCGTGCGGCGCTTCCTCCGTGGGCTGCCACTACTGTTCGGATGCAGTGCGGCAACTGCATCGACTTCCTGGGTGGTCTCTCCTATCGCATCACTTGTGTCAGCTCGAACCATGGCCGAGTGTGAAGCGCGCTCGGTTTGCATCGCTTTGCGACCAGGACTGCTGCTGCTGGAACCAGAGGAATTCGTGTTCACTACATCGTTTAAACTTCGCTTGACCATGATGGATAACGGGAAAGAGCCCCGCTTACGACGTCTTCATCAGCGATTCCATGCTGCAGAGAAGTGGTGACAATATCCTGAGTATCTCGACTCTCTGTGGCTTCACAGTTGGTGTCCGCAAGAGGCCGTTCAGATGGTGCACTATGACTGGACAAAATTTCATTCCAAGAGCCAACCTATTCAAACCTCCGTACGGGACAAAATGGGTATATAGTATTTTAGGGCATTGTATGAACCAAATCATACCTTCTCGGCCTTATGGCTAAGATCAAGTGTAGTATCTGTTCTAATCAGTGTGAAAACTGATTTCTGGGGGACAACCCTGGATCAATTTCACATTTATTTCTGGACTTGGGTGATGACTGTCTCAGTTTACTGAGCATCATTACCACGGTTTCCTGGGGCTTACACCTCTCCCCAGCGAAGCCAACCACCTACCTTTATCACTTCTCTTTCCTTCACACAATACCGACGACCTGTCCCCACCACATTCCTGCCTTTCTTTTCTCACGGTTAACCTTTCCTTCATCACTTTTTTACCGTATGTTTCCAAAGTAATTTGCGAATGACCATTCTTTTGCTGTAATTTTCGTTTAGTATATCCCCATTCACCTAAAAATCAAGACATCAATTGTTCAGCTAACGTTAGAGCCAATTCAAGTTCAAAATCACGCATTGTTCTAGTTTCAAGCATTCTTTGGTTGCCCACGACAACACTTGCAGCATATTTACCTTCTCGACCTTATGGCTAAGATCAAGTGTAGTATCTGTTCTAATCAATGTGAAAACTGATTTCTATAGGACAACCCTGGATCAATTTCACATTTATTTCTGGACTTGGGTGTCGTTAGCTTAGTTTACTAAGCGCGTCGCCACGGTTTCCTGGGGCTTACACCTCTCCCCAGCGAAGCCAACCCCTTTCTACTGCTTTTGAGCTTCTCTACCCTTCTCTGACCTTCCTTTATGTTCTTTCGCTTCCGATGCGCTTGTTCTGGCCGCTCCGACAGCGCTCGCCGTCCACCGAGAGTGAGTGCTCCACGGCCAGTCAGAGCAGCGTCGCCAGCGACGAGTCGTTCTTTAGCGCTGCTAGGAACGACTGGGTGGACGAAACGCTGGCGGATCCACCGGGGGATCCACCGTGGGACAGGGGCGACCGCTGGCGTGACACGCCCATCATGGATGGTCCGACCAGCGGTCAAGATGTAGATGGGGTTGTGGGTGATGGGCTTCGCGGCCTTGCCACGGTGCTGCCGCCGACCACGCCAACGACCACGCGACCGCCACCAAGCCACGACGCGCCACCTCCAGCAACGCCAGTGACGCCGCAACTGCTCGTAGCGCCGCCGCCACCACCGACCGTTCCAACAACACCACCTACCAGTACGACCACCGCCATCGAACCACACCTCTGCCGTCGCCGTTTACGCGCACAACGCCACGCAGTTCGACTGCGCGTTGTGTGCGCACAGCACGCCCATCGCCGTGCGAGCCACAAGCACCAGCTTTTTGATGATCGTTTCGCGAGTGGCTGTGCCTACGGTAGGGCATTCACGGCACGAGCAGCAGCCACTAAGCACGCCTTCGACTGCCCAATGGCACCACGACTCGTTGCCCTTTCGGACACGACCTTGGTCGAGGCAGAAGCACCAAGTTCCACCTCGGTCGAGACCACGCCCGCTGCTTCTGCAGCCGCCGGCGCAGCGACTCACCCGCCCACCGGACCCACTTTTACTGCACCTGCT